>SJYO01035280.1:194142-368497 GCA_006410555.1 Capra ibex
TACGATAGATCCAACCAGTATTGAAAAGAAGGTTCCTCATTCGCAGAAAATTAAAGTACCGACGTCAGTGGTAGACGTCACTAAAACCTCGGGGCTTTTTATTTCAGACGGTGACAAAGGGATAGATAAAGGGTACTTCACTACCTTGGTCTCCGGTACTAGAATCAAAAGACTTACAACTCGAAATTCGGTTGAAAAAGCGAGAGGAGAAAGTGAAAGTAGTTCTCCGAAAACTCAAGGAGAAGTGAAAGACGGTATTCC
Organism: Capra ibex; assembly: GCA_006410555.1. Taxonomy (NCBI): domain Eukaryota; kingdom Metazoa; phylum Chordata; class Mammalia; order Artiodactyla; family Bovidae; genus Capra; species Capra ibex. The sequence continues at coordinate 194,404 of SJYO01035280.1, forward strand.
CACCACAGTAGACGTATAGACTCCACTAACTATAAAGAGGGTCGTTAGNAAAGAGTACTACATGAGACGTATCTTCAATTTATTCGTCCCACTGTTATATGTCGGAACTGCATGAGGAAAAGGATAAACCTTGGTCAGACAACAAGGTACAGGTCAAGATTGACAACGAAGGACTGGACGTATGTCTCTTGTTACGCAGTTGAAAGGAAGAGTGGACCTTGTGTCTCTTATTTCCTGAACTTTCCTCTTTATGTTAGTCAAAGAACAGGTTGTCTATAGTGTGTATATTCGATGACATATTTTACATGGAAGACAAAAGTTTTATTTCTGTCGCCCGAAGACATAGATAATTAAACCGTCTACTTCTTTGATACTTGAGTCTCTATTGACACTGGATTCGGTTTAAAGAATTAATAAGTAGGACAAAAATTTACCACTTATGTCTCAAAGGTATATTGAGAGATAAATGTAGGACGACAAATTGTTCGATTGTCAATTCCTTTTACTAGACGAAATTTATACGACTCCCTTTCTAGTTCTTGTGAGTAAACTATGTTCGGAATACGTGGTTTTTAGTATATTCCAACTGGAAACTTTAGTGTCGATCACTTTATGTGACTTTATTAGTTTATATAAATTCTTCCCAATTTTTCTTGAAACCTTCACCTTCAAAGTTTTAACGATAAATGTCTGAGACATGAAACAATCGATCGGTATTAAATAGAAATTTTATAGGGTATCATGACAATACAAATTTCTCCCCCCTTTCCTTTCCCCTATATTATTAATGAAACTATGTCAACCTGTACTGGATATGTAAAAATAAAGATAGGTAGGGTGTTGTGGTGTTCATATATAAAATGATATTTTTATACGGACCATCGAAGTTGTTTAGTAAGTTTCATTGGATCCAAAACAGTTTTTAATTTCATATGTGTAGTGGTCAATTACCATTAAAAATCCTAGAAGTGTAAGGAACCCACTTTTTACTTTCTCATCCTCGAATTGGTATCTACAAAAACGTTCCCAATAAAAAGATATCTTCTCGGGTGAATGACACTGAACGAAATTATTCCTTAGAAATTTACCACTACGGAGGGGGTTTTTTTATGACTTGTAAAAATTACCTTTTTTTACCAAAAGAAAGAGTAAACAATAATTAATGGTCTAATCTTGAACACGTTTATTTTTGTTTAACGAAGTAAAGTACTTAGTAAAAGATTTATTTGTATGTTGAGGTTTTTGTTTTTTGGTCTTAAGTTTAATTTGTAGAGTACATAGACTCCGTCCCGACCCGGTTTCATATAAAGAAGGTGGTTTTCTTCATGGTCTTTTTTAAGACTCACTGTAGTTCTTCTACCATCCTATCCTTCAAGCTCGAGATTGTATCATTGTGGTTAAGATATTGACAGGTGTCTTCTTTTATGGAAGTACTCTAAAGACCTGAGGTCCACTCTCCATTGTCATGACTCACCTCGTGACTTTGTTGTTGTTTTCGTTTCTAACCTTTCATCCTTTCTCATTCTCATCGAAGTGAAGTGGACATAGTAGATAGTCTCACGTTCCGGTTCTCTCTAGGGAAACCGGGTGTTTAGAGGGTACCACCTTCCCTCTCACTTTACTCGTTCCCTGAAACGACGTCTGGGAACTTGTGACCACTTGGAGTAGTCGATCGGGTGTGTCTTAGAAACAAATGTGACTGACCATTTCCTGAAAGGGACGTTTTTTACCTTCTTCACGACGAAGAAGTTTACGTAGTCGAGTCAAGTCAAGTCAAGTCAGTGAGTCAGTACAGGCTGAGAAACGCTGGGGTACTTAGCGTCGTGCGGTCCGGAGGGATAGATAGTGGTTGAGGGCTCAAGTGAGTCTAAGTGCAGGTAGCTCAGTCACTACGGTAGGTCGGTAGAGTAGGAGACAGCAGGGGGAGAGAAGGACGGGGGTTAGGAAGGGTCGTAGTTTCAGAAAAGGTTACTCAGTTGAGAAGTGTACTCCACCGGTTTCATGACCTCAAAGTCGAAATCGTAGTAAGGAAGGTTTACGTATCTGTGGTTGTTTTCGTTGTTCCCTTTGTTTCTTCGTCCCTTTGAACTGTGTTGGTTTCCTTGATTTGATCTTGGGATCATTGACAGGATTTCTTTGTCTCTATAAAGATGGATTGTTTCTTAATTTTTATTTCTTCAAACCACTCGATATTCACTTGTATTTATTGGTTTACTGTAGTCCTTTTGTTATGTACTCTTCTTGAACTGTATTTTTTCGTTTTTTCGTACAAGGAACATCTACTCTTAGTAGACGCAACGAGTTTTCTGAAACAAAAATGTAAGGTAATAAAATGTATATTTAATAACATGTGTATATTTCAGTACAAAAGTTTCTTATATATATCGATCAAAATTCTGTGAGAATTTAGTCTCCAGGACACGTCCTTTATGTAAATCTGTGAAAACTTATTTTATTAATTTATAATTCACCATTTTATTTGTGTCTTAAAAACCTAAGGTTGGTTATGATTAATATAATAAAATTTAAGATTAAATTCACTTTTATCAAACGATGACATGTCTACCCACGTCCTCGGTTGTGCTTACTCAAGGGTGACTGGCATATACCTTGTTAAGTTTAAAATTATATCTCTTCTTTACGTTACCTAATTTAAGATATTTTGTCACAAATTTATACATTTAAATATTAGTAAAAATTTTCATTTGGTTATTTGATCCATAGAAGACTTTTACTGTTACTTTTGTCAAACAGTATAACTTTTAACATTCCTTTTCCTAGTTCTTAAATAGGACCCGAAGGGATCACAGAGGTCACCATTTTTTTTAGGTGGACGGTTACGTCTTCTGGGTCCAAGTTAGACACCAGACCATTATACGGTGTACGGAGTCTCCTTGGTTTGGGTACGTGGTGTTGATAATTCAGACACGAGATCTCGGTCCTCGACGTTGATGACTTGCGTGTACGGTGTTGATGATTTAGGGTGTGTGCGATCCCGGGTACGAGACGTTGTTCTTTTCGGTGACGTTACTCTTCGAACACGTGCCGTTGATCTCTCATCGAGGACGAGTGGTGTTGATCTCTTTTTCGGCCACTTCGTTACTTCTAGGTCACGTCATTTTTTATTTAATTTAATTTAATTTAATTTAATTCTTAAATAGGACTGAAAGGGCATATTTTATGATTGCCAGTTGGATCCTCTTCCATTCTCCTTTTACGAAAAATAATTTTAGTAATGTCGATCACTTACTTTTTCTTCATTATGTTAATCTTATAGTGGAAAAAAGTTTGGGTTGACTCCAATTGTCATAATTTATGATTCGTAGTCACCAATGATTGTTGTTTTTTCTCGTTTTTGGTTGTCGTATACAAAAGACTACCCTCTTGTGTCGGAGTGGATGTCTTACCGGTCTAAACCTAGGACTCAGACTAGTCATGAAAATTTGGTCGAGGGTTAAACGTATTTTTATGATCTTTGTCTCATAGTAAAACTTGATATGGTATTCACCCGTTCTACTTATATATTTATAGTTAACATAAAGATATGTGATCGTTACTTGTTAAATTTTAATTCTTTTGTCAAGACACATGTTGTTATACTTTTTCTTACTTTATGAATCCGTACTCAATGGTTTTCTTCAGATTTTGTACAAGAGATTTTTGATGTTTTGTAATAAATTTCTTCAATTTCTTATGGGTTTATTTATATTTCTATACGAGACAAGTATGTAGAAAAGAGGGAGTGTCGAATCAGTTATTTCACGTTTTAGACAAGGAATAGAAACTCATATAGGAGATCGTATTCTCTAATTTATCTTTTATTGTTTCTCAAGTAAGTAATGTCGGAGGTGTTTATTTTTACTTTCAAGATTCTAGTTATCTAAATATTCGTCTATTTTTAAAATTACTCCATTTCGTATAGCGGATAAAAACTCCTTCTGGATTCTTAGGGGTAACGATTATACTTACGTTTAATCATGTTATAAAAACCACTTTTACTAACGTAGTTCTCTGACTGTTTATAAAAATAAAAACCTAATTCATTAAATGTATGGGAAGAACCAGAATAATTTGTGTCTCTTCCGAAATTTATGTTTCTTCTTATAACACGCAACAACACCAGGAAATTACCTGGTCTTAGACCACCAGGTCTCAGCTGTTATTTCACTTTCTCTTTCTTCGATTATAAGGGACCCAATACGTCTCTTGGTTATTTGTGAGTAAGGACAATGGTTCTTGACTATGCCTTGTCTCCTAAATACTCTTTATCTGTTGTCGTGTGTCCTTAGGAGGACAATTTGTAAGGGACTGTCACACATTAAAAGTAGTATCGGTATAAATATTCTATCCTCTTGACCTTTGTCAAGTTATTGTCCCCCTACGTTTTCGTTTCGTGTCATGTCGATACGTTATATCATGATATATTGGTTATTTTTATAAAGTTTCAAATTGTTATACTTTACATAAATACAATTTATAATTGATTTTTGTTAGTCTTACTTTTAGAGAAATATCTTAGAGTTACCATATTTATACGCACCCTTTTTTGTCCTTTTACATTGTTAATAATTATTGACAATGGAAACGTACTAACATTCCTTAGGTACACTAGTAAAAAGAAGAAAGGTTGTATTTGTGAAAATATATTACTGATATATATGATTGATATTTCTTTGTGTACATTGTCCTAAAGGTACTGATCCTTAGTTTGGGAGTGGGGTACGTAACCTTCACACATTATAATTGGTGACCTACCGGTCCCTCCAGGGTATATCGTAAAATTTCTTTTGTTTACTGTACTTTTTATTGGACGATTTAGTTTTTGAGTCGTATCATAAAAAATTTTATCTTAAACGAACTGATCAATAACCGACTGAACAACGAATATATTTATATGTCCCTAAAAAAAAAAGAGGTTCAATTAAAGGAATTGAAATAAGTTTCGCTAGAAAACAAATGTCGAGACTCTTGAATCCCTTTATTTGAAAGAAATGTTTTGTACTGATAATTTCCTTATACGGATTAAGAATCCGTATTGAGATCTTTACTAATGATTTTAAGTTTTACACAAAATCCGTCGTAAGGTAAAAAATCATTAGTATATGTTGAATTTTTTTAGTTTAAGATTGTAATGACTAAGCAAATGTGAATGTAGTAGTTTATTGACTTAGGTGAAAACCGTTCTAAATCACTAAATCTTCGTACATTTACTAAAAAGGTCATCAGTACATACCTACACTCTCAACCTGACACTTCTTTCGACTCGCGGTTTCTTAACTACGAAAACTGGACACCACAACCTCTTCTGAGAACTCTCAGGGAACCTGACGTTCCTCTAGGTTGGTCAGGTAAGATTTCCTCTGGTCAGGACCCACAAGAAACCTTCCTTACTGCGACACGACTTTGAGGTCATGAAACCGGTGGAGTCCACTTCTCAACTGAGTAAACTTTTCTGACTACGACCCTCCCTAACTCCCGTCCTCCTCTTCCCCTGCTATCTCCTACTCTACCGACATACCGTAGTGGATGAGCTACCTGTACTCAAACTCACTTGAGACCCTCAACCACTACTTGTCTCTCCGGACCGCACGACGTCAAGTATCCCAGCGTTTCTCAGTCCGTGTTGACTCGCTGACTTGACTGACTTGACTGACTGACTTTAGATAAAGTGCTCGAATATGAAAGGAGAATCATAACAACATGATAGAGTTTGATGGTCGGATGAAAGATAGAGTATCAATGTTTCATAAACTAAATACCGACTCGTTAAGGGAGAGTTTTGTATTAAAAGTAACAAGTCAAAATTAAATAGAGTTACTTTTTCTTTTCCGTTTCTAGTTTGACATATTTCTCATCTTTAACATATGACTATATAACCAACTAAATATAATATTTTCTATTTATATGTTATTGACGTAAAACTAATTTCAGAGAGTCTCGAATCTCTCCGTGTTGGAAAAGGAAAATCAACTCTACTGATTATAAACCCCCAAAGGGACCACCGAGTCTTCATTTCTCAGACGGTCGTTACGTCCTCTGGACCCAAGTTAGGGTCCCAACTCTTCTAGGGGACCTCTTCCTTTTTCGTTACGTGAGGTCATAAGAACTGACATCTTCGGGCACCTAAATCCTACCCCGGCGTCTCAGTCTATGTACTGGTTTGAATTGTGAAACTGAAAAGTGATAATAAAACTATTTACTTCTATACGGGTTTGTACAGGTAATTTTTGACCTAAAAGAAATTTTACAAATGTAAATTGTGTTTTAATATTATATTAACATAATAAGAGTTCTATTGATCCTCGAATTACTTTTGTAATTAAACTGTATACTCTTTGTATTATGCCAAGTATTACCTATGTTTGTATTACTTCCGTAGAAGAAAATGTGACAGTCTTATAGGTACCTTGATGTACATTTTGAATTAATGTACATTTGGAAATTGGGTCCTAAAGACTAAGATTCCGTCAACGCGAAAAGTGACTACTACGTCTTCTGAAAGTCCTTCATTTCGAGAAACTGGTTGTTACTGTAACATCTACTGTGTCTGAGAAGTAGTTAATCAGATTATCGACCTTCCCGTTGTCTATCATGATCCAGGTTCTGAAGGTTCTTCTGTTTTTTGTTTCTGTGTTGTCTTATTACACTATTCCTTCATTAACTTCATCTGATTTTATCCCCACGACCGTGAAAGGTTCTGGTCACCTTGACGTCCTTTACGGTTTCCTACTGGAATGTGTACTTCCGGACCAGTCCTAAGGTATTTAAATAAATCTATTTCCTTTTACGTGACCAGTATCGTTTGTGGGAGAAGGTTGTTGTGTTCTCTTATGAGATGTGTACCTGTAGTGGTCTACCAGTTGTGGTTTTAGTCTGATTCATATAAGATACGTCGGTTTATACCTCTTCGAGATATGTCAGTTGTTTTTTTCTGGTCATCGACTGACACCGAGTCTAGTACTTGGGGAATAACGGTTTAAGCCTGAGTTTAACTTATTTCATCCCTTTTGACGATCTGGTAAGTCCATACTGGATTTAGTTTAGGAAATATTCATATGTCACCTTCACTCTTTATCTAAATTCCCGGATCCAGACTATCTATCTCACGGACTACTTGATACCTTACTCCAAGTACTGTAACAAGTCCTCTGTCCCTAGTTCTGGTAGGGGTACCTTTTCTTTACTTTTTTCGTTTTACCGACAGACCCCTCCGGAATGTTTATCGACACTTTTCTTCTCTCCGTTTTTCGTTTCCTCTTTTCCTTTCTATATTTGTAGACTTACGTCTCACGGTTTCTTCTCGTTCTTCTCTATTTTTTCGGAAGTCGTTAGTTACGTTTCTTTATCTCCTTTTGTTGTCTAACCCTTTCTGGTCTCTAGAGAAGTTCTTTTAATCTCTATGGTTCCCTTGTAAAGTACGTTCCTACCCGAGTTATTTGCTGTCTTTAACATACCTGGATTGTCTTCGTCTTCTATAATTCTTCTCCACCGTTCTTATGTGTCTTCTGGACATGTTTTTTTTTAGAAGTGCTGGGTCTATTAGTACTACTACACTAGTGATTAGATCTCGGTCTGTAGAACCTTTCTCTTCAATTCACCCGGAATCTTTCGTAGTGATGCTTGTTTCGATCACCTCCACTACCTTAAGGTCAACTCGATAAAGCTTAGGACTTTCTACTACGACACTTTCACGACGTGAGTTATACGGTCGTGTAAACCTTTTGAGTCGTCACCGGTGTCCTGACCTTTTCCAGTCAAAAGTAAGGTTAAGGTTTCTTTCCGTTACGGTTTCTTACGAGTTTGATGACGTGTTAACGTGACTAGAGTGTACGATCATTTCATTACGAGTTTTAAGAGGTTCGGTCCGAAGTCGTTATACACTTGACACTTGAGGGACTACAAGTTCAACCAAAATCTTTTCCGTCTCCTTGGTCTCTAGTTTAAAGGTTCTAGTCGACCTAGTACCTTTTTCGTTCTCTCAAGGTCTTTTTGTAGATAAAGACGAAATAACTGATACGGTTTCGGAAACTGACACACCTAGGGTTATTTGACACCTTTTAAGACTTTCTCTACCCTTATGGTCTGGTGAACTGGATTGAGAACTCTTTGGACATACGTCCAACCCTTCGTTGTCAAGCTTGACCTGTACCTTGTTGTCTGACCAAGGTTTATCCTTTTCCTCATGCAGTTCCGACATATAACAGTGGGACAAACAAATTGAAGATACGTCTCATGTAGTACTCTTTGCGACCTGACCTTCTTTGTGTTCGATCTTAGTTCTAACGGCCCTCTTTATAGTTATTGGAGTCTATACATCTACTGTGGTGGGAATACCGTCTTTTACTTCTCCTTGAGTTTTCGGAGAACTACTTTCACTTTCTCCTCTCACTTTTTCAACCGAATTTCGAGTTGTAAGTCTTTTGCTTCTAGTACCGTAGGCCAGGATAGTGAAGTACCCTTTATCTACCCCTTTGTCACCTTTGTCACAGTCCGAAATAAAACCCCCCGAGGTTTTAGTGGTGTCTACCACTAACGTCGGTACTTTAATCTTCTGGGAATGAGGAACCTTCTTTTCAATACTGGTCGGATCTATCATATAAGTTTTCGTCTCTGTAATGAAACGGCTGATTCCAGGCAGATCAGTTCCGATACCAAAAAGGACACCAGTACATACCTACACTCTCAACCTGACACTTCTTCCGACTCGCGGTTTCTTAACTACGAAAACTTGACATCACAACCTCTTCTGAGAACTCTCAGGGAACCTGACGTTCCTCTAGGTTGGTCAGGTAAGACTTCCTCTAGTTGGGACCCTAAAGAAACCTTCCTTACTACGATTTCGACGTTGAGGTCATGAAACCGGTGGAGTACGCTTCTCAACTGAGTAAACTTTTCTGAGACTACGACCCTCCCTAAACCCCGTCCTCCTCTTCCCCTGCTGACTCCTACTCTACCGACCTACCGTAGTGCCTGAGCTACCTGTACTCAGACTCACTTGAGGCCCTCTACCACTACTTGTCCCTCCGGACCACACGACACTAAGTACCCCAGCGTTTCTTAGCCTGTGCTGACTCGTTGACTTGACTTGACTTGACTAAATCTATTTTCTTCTTTCGTAGTTTTCTATATCATCTTAAAACACCTGAAGAATATAGAGTCGAGTCTACAGTGGGGACGTTCTTCTAGAAGAAGTGTCTTTTGTGATCTCTCCATGTTACGTAGTAAATTTTGGTTTTTTTTTTTTTTATGTTCACTGTTAAAGTCGAGGAACTCTCTTTGGACTTCACATGTTGTAGTTATGAAACGATACCTATCACATGAAAAGTCTAGTCCCACCTGTAGTGGTCACTCAGATATCTTAAGGTTTTATATCCAGTGGGGTCTGGATGACTTAGTATAAACGTAAAATTGTTCTAGTAGTTAATTAAGTATTAAGGTGAACGGTCTTCGTCTTTAACATGATCTGTCTATGAGAAAGTAGAACAAATTACCCATCTACTTACCTTAGTATATCTATTTTTCTTATACTAGGAAAATAGATTTTATAATTCCTAATAAAATCAGAGTCTTGAAGTCTCGTTCCACTAGTTATAAAATAAACGAAGAAATTGGATGTCGAACTTTATCAGATTAACTTGTAAAAGTATCCTTTATTAATGAACTCAATGATTTCGAGTTTATTATATCTATATTTTGATATTTTTTCAATATAAATAACTTTCAGACCTCATTCGTATTGTATACGATTCATAATATCTTTTATAAATTTTTCTTCAAACTGTGGAGTTTTTATACTAGTCTTCAAATGTTTATGGATCTTTTTTTTGTAAGAAATATTTATGTCTGTGTTTATTCTTATTTATATGAGCTTATAAACTCCTATTATTTTGGTGGAACCTAGTCTTTACCTTTATATACCCCCCTTTCATCCTCTTTATTTACTTCTCAACGAACTTGAGTCCTTTCATTACCCTTTTTTTTCTGTTTTAATAGAGTCTTTACATTTGATATTCTACGAATTCCGTCTTAGTACAGTTTATCCTTTCATTGTTTCCCGTGAACATTTTCCGTCCTTTTACTGGTTCTCCGACTTTTATTGTATTTCATTTTTGACGTCTTTACCTTCTGTCCGTTTAATCCTTATTATAAGTATAAAGGTCTCAGTGACCTTTTCTTTTTTTTCTCCGTTACCTTGTCTTTATACATTTTATTTCGGATTCTTTTCAAAGTCTTTAAAATTTTTCTAGTGGATTCAGATGTGTAACCTTTCCAAATGACCCATTGATCGTTTTACTACTTTAGTAAAAGAATCATTTTATTTATCTAAAGTTTCTATTTAAGTTTTAGAAGTTCTAGAGGTTCGTCTATTAAGTCTATCAAATGGTTTGGTTATAATAATTAAATGTCAGAAGTTTTGGTTTATGTTGATACTTAGTTAGAAATATTTCTGTAAGTCGTTTTCTTTTACATTTTTGCATTTCTTAAAATATAAGTTTGTTCAGTAGGTAGGAAATTTATAGTTCGTATCATTTAAGTAAAGATTGTATATTCTTGTATACTCTAAGAAGTAAGTCGTCGGGAAGAACCCCTTAATAGTTTACTCAAAGTTAGTTCATTACTGACCCTTTGGAATTTTGTTTTCCTAGTTATTATTCACATAATTTTATGTATTTACATGTACATTCTGATTTTGTTATACCCTATTCTCACCTTCTGATTCTATGTTTACAATGTACGATACTGTATCATCTTCAATTTTCCGAGTTACGACATATCCGTTATTCCATCGTAAATTTTTACAACTTTTGTATCATAGTTGACCTATAATTTTCTAATCTATTCTTCTGTACCTTGATATATATAAAAATATCTTTATTTATGTTTCCTTTGGTGTTCCAAACGTTTTTATGTTTGGGAGGATTTATGTTTGTTATTCACTTGTTTCTTGTATTTCTTATATGTAGAGTATCTACTTCTGTGTATCGTTTAGGTTGTTTTATAAGTATTAATGTTTTGTAAAACACTGTTAACTTTGGTTTGTATAGTCAGTATAGTTATTTACACTTTCTTAAATTGAGTGAATAAATTATTTTTTGTGTAAAATTTAAACTTTTTTTTTTTTAAATTTTAAACCGAGTTTTTGTTCTGGGTTTATATACGACATTTGTTCTCTGTTGGGATTCAGTTTCATTGAGACTCTTCGATTTTTAATTTACCTGAAACTGAATGTCCTTTTCTCTTATCTGTGTGGAAAGGGATTCCTGTTGATTTCATGAGTTGATTCATTTTCAGGACTTGTAGCATGTATTCTCTTTGTATTTTTCAGAGACTATCAACCTTTCTTCCGTCTGCCCGATCTCTCGAGGTATGGATTCCTTGTTTAGATTTCAAGGAAGTCAAGTCAAGTCAAGTCAGTGAGTCAACACAGACTGAGAAACGCTGGGGTACTTAGCGTCGTGAGGTCCGGAGGGACAGGTAGTGGTCGAGACCCTCAAGTGGCTTTGAGTACACGTAACTCAGCCGCTACGGTAGGTCGGCAGAGTAGGAGACAGCAGGGGAAGAGGAGGACAAGGGTTAGGGAGGATCGTAGTGTCAGAAAAGGTTACTCAGTTGAGAAGCGTACTCTACCGGTTTCATGACCTCAAAGTCGAAATCGTAGTAAGGAAGGTTTCTTTAGGGTCCTGACCAGAGGAAATCCTACCTGACCGACCTAGAGGAACGTCAGGTTCCCTGAGAGTTCTCAGAAGAGGTTGTGGTGTGAAGTTTTCGTAGTTAAAAAACCGCGAGTCGAAAGAAGTGTCAGGTTGAGAGTTTAGGTATGTACTGGTGACCTTTTTGGTATCGGAACTGATCTACCTGGAAACAACCGTTTCATTACAGAGACGAAAACTTATACGATAGATCCAAATAGTATTGAAAGGAAGGTTCCTCATTTGCAGAAAATTAAAGTACCGACGTTAGTGGTAGATTTCACTAAAACCTCTGGTCTTTTTATTTCGGACTGTGACAAAGGTGACAAATGGGTAGATAAAGGGTACTTCACTACCCTAACCTACGGTACTAGAAACAAAAGACTTATAATTCGAAATTCGGTTGAAAAAGTGAGAAGAGAAAGTGAAAGTAGTTCTCCGAAAAATCAAGGAGAAGTGAAAGACGGTATTCTCACCACAGTAGACGTATAGACTCCAATCACTATAAAGAGGGTCGTTAGAACTAAGGTCGAACCCGAAGAAGGTCGGGTCGCAAAGAGTCCAAAAGAAAAAACCGAGTGCTCAAGATTTGAACCTCAACTTTTTTCGTCGAGGGACCTTTTTGGTTCCTTGTGTCTGTTTTTGGACGAGATTGTTTCCTAATCCTTTCCCCGTCGAATTAATCACGTTGTATTTATATATCTATTATTGGTGAGATGAGGTCAGTTTTTTGTCTTTTTTGGCACCGAGTGGGACTGCGTACGGGATTTGCCGGTTCGTCGGATCTGAAGGTGGTAGTACGAACGAAAGGTGTACCGTTTCAGATATTTTCTTCTCGTTAATCGGACAGTATTTATGTCCGCTGTTCTCTGTCCCCAAGTTAGGGACTCAGTCTTTCTAGGGGACTTCTTCCGTTACCGTTGGATGAGGTCATAAGAACGGACCTTTTATGGTACTTGTCTCTTCGGACCACCGGAGTCATCGTTTCTCATCGTACCCATCGTTTCTCAGGCTACGTTGACTCTCACATGTGTGCTTGTGTGTGTGTGTGTGTGTGCATGTGTGTAATATTAAGTGAGAAAAAAAACAGTTATGTCAAACGATAACCCGGAGGTTGTAAGATCTGAAGGTAGATGTACATGGAGACGGGTGGAGTGTTTTAACCGGAAGTTCAATCTAAACACTCTACACTGTAGGTGAGAAGTCTGACTGGAACTACGGGAGGTGTAAGGTTTTAATGTGTGTTTTGATATTTCAGAGATTTACCTAAATCGAAGAATAAAGGGTTAACAAAAATTTCAACAACTTTGTTATGGTAAAAGTGATCTTATGAACAACTTTCTCTTTTTCGTACCTTTTCATTATTTTCGATTATAAGTTGTGTACAATTTTTGGTGATGGTGATTTATAAACTCTCAATAAACGAATACATTCCCCTTTGAAGTGGGTTCGATGGCGTTTACTAAAAGTTTACTATAACGTATTATATATATATATATAAAAAAAAAAAAAAATGAAATGTCATAACATAACCAAAACGGTATGTAGTTGTACTTAGACAGCACCCACATGTACACAAGAGGTAGAACTTAGGGGGAGGGTGGAAGGAGGGGTATAATAGGGAGACCCAGTAGGGTCACATGGTCGGGGTTCGTAGGACATAGGACGTAACTTGGACCTGACCGCTACTATAATATGTACAAAGTTACGGTAAGAGGGTTTAGTAGGGTGGGAGAGGGAGAGGGTCTCAGGTTTTCTGACAAGATATGTAGACACAGAGAAAACGACAGAGCGTATGTCCCAGTAGCAATGACAGAAAGATTTAAGGTATATATACGCAATCATATGACATAACCACAAAAAGAAAGACCGAATGAAGTGAGACATATTATCCGAGGTCAAAGTAGGTGAAGTAATCTTGACTAAGTTTACATAAGAAAAATTACCGACTCATTATGAGGTAACACATATACATGGTGTCGAAAGAATAGGTAAGTAGATGACTATCTGTAGATCCAACGAAGGTACAGGACCGATAATATTTGTCACGACGTTATTTGTAACCCCATGTACACAGAGAAAGTTAAGACCAAAGGAGCCACACATACGGGTCGTCATCCTAACGACCATATATAATGGTTTTTAGTCCTTAATCTTATTTTACGAATAAAAGACTAGTGTTCTCTAAGAGTTTATCTAGGTCTGTGTGACGTTACAGAAGAGTTTTTTCTAACATAATCTTTTATGAAAAGTCAAGTCAAGTCAAGTCAACGAGTCAGCACAGGCTGAGACGCTGGGGTACTTAGCGTCGTGCGGTCCGGAGGAACAGGTAGTGGTTGAGGGCCTCAAGTGAGTCTGAGTGTAGGTAGCTCAGGCACTACGGTAGGTCGGTAGAGTAGGAGTCAACAGGGGAAAAAGAGGACGGGGGTAAGGGAGGGTCGTAGTCTCAGAAAAGTTTACTTAGTTGAGAAGCGTACTCCACCGGTTTCANGACAAGGGTTAGGGAGGATCGTAGTGTCAGAAAAGGTTACTCAGTTGAGAAGCGTACTCTACCGGTTTCATGACCTCAAAGTCGAAATCGTAGTAAGGAAGGTTTCTTTAGGGTCCTGACCAGAGGAAGTCCTACCTGACCGACCTAGAGGAACGTCAGGTTCCCTGAGAGTTCTCAGAAGAGGTTGTGGTGTGAAGTTTTCGTAGTTAAGAAGCCGCGAGTCGGAAGAAGTGTCAGGTTGAGAGTGTAGGTATGTCCTGGTGTCCTTTTTGGTATCGGAACCGATCTGCCTGGAATCAGCCGTTTCATTACAGAGACAAAAACTTATATGATAGATCCAACCAGTATTGAAAAGAAGGTTCCTCATTCGCAGAAAATTAAAGAACAGAGTAAAGAAGACTGGGGAGGATTAGACAAGAGGTTTGACGAAAGTCGTAATAGAAATTTTTTGTAAAAAGAAAACAAAGAGTGGATCAACCACAGTAGTCACTAAGAAATAGTGATAGTCCTATTTTTACATAAAGAATCGTACTATGACAAAGGAAAAGACCTGAATTGACAACGATGGACGGGGGAATTCCTTACCAAATTTAGTAGGAACAAAGAGGATTGTACTTCACACCATTTTTGTTCGTGATTTATAAAAAGTTCACTTTCTTATTTCTTCTGTATAAAGGGAATTGTTTGTCATTAAAAATCCGAGGAATCAGAAGACGTGTTCAGATCTTTTAGAAATGTGAGGTCTGGTGTGACGACGAGAGGTGACAGAAATAGATTACGAGTGAATAAACACGAAGGCATAAGTCAAGTTCATAGTGAAGGAAGCTATATAGAAGTGAGTGGGGATGGATTATTATTATTTTATTTACTTAAAGAGGAGAAGTACTGGATTAGTGACACTACGATAAGGTTCATAGCTGTTCGTTAATATGAATGAGACAAATTGTATATAAGAAAGAATTGTCCGAACTCCTATTATAAAGTTAGTTAAGTATGTAAGGGTTCCACACCGTATCTTTAATTATTCGTCATTGTATCCCATGTTGTTTACTAAAGAGTTTCTCATTTCTTTATTTTCACATTTAGTTTTATATTCTTTAAACCATTCCCTCTACATGCTGTATATAGTAATATCATCTCGATCATAGATAATATAGATAATCTCATTTATAAAAGTTTACAAGAGTGATAATTGTATCCACATAAGAACTACACCGTACGACGTGAAAGTTCTTTATTTCTTATTGATTAATAGTTATTAGAAGGTTGGGATCCTAAAGACTTTTTATAAGACTTTTGGATCTTCATGAGTGTTCTTCTCACTGTGTTTATCTTTTCTTATTTTGTTTATCTTTTTTCTCTGTAAAGAGACTATTTTTGTCCTTCAGATTAAAATGGGTTTTTATCTTAACTTTGTGTAAGAAGTTTAAGTTTTTAAAACCAAAACTGAAGATCGTGAATAAAAAGATTTAGAGAAGAGTAGAATGTGTCTTCCGAGTCCCATGGTAAAGTACCAGATTTATGATTTTATCGGACTGGTTAAAGATCTGGTTTGTGTAAAACGATTCGAAAAATATAGTCCTACGTTTACGAACGGGTTTTCATTGAGAATTGACGAGTAGGTAGTGTTTTGTCACTTCATAGACCCTAGACCCATACGTATTCGAAACGAGACTCCTCGTTTCTAACTAAAATTTGTCCTGTGTAAGTAAGTCACCATTCAATCTTACAAGTATACTCTTTCCTCTCTTCCTATAAACATTCTAATTCTTTTTTTCTTATATTATTACAGACCATATATCATCTACCACCTATTTACAAACAATTTATCCAGACAACTATAAATACTAACTTATTTTATCTTGTATAAACAATTAAGGATAAATGATAGGAAATTATTGTCTCTTTTAAACTTTTCATTAGGAATGGAAATTTTTTCACAGAAAAGAAATGTTTTACTGAGTCATCATTAAGGAAGAGACTCTTTACCTGTGATACTCTGATAAGAATACTCTTGTTCGACAACGATGAACTTAATAACAATGAACTTAATGGGTTGTGTGTGTGTGTCATAAGGTATATATTAATCATTCAAATTGGGAGTTTACAATTCTTCTTTCACTCTCAACTCTATCATGGATGTTCCCTCATTTTTCTCATATAATTCTCGAATTCCTTCTTACGAAAACTTCTCTGAGGTACTGATTCTTCCCTTCTCTCCCGAGGATACCATTCTCCTCCAAGGATGTCGACCTTGTTTAAACACTCTGTTGAAAGTGAGATAGAATACCGAAACGGATTAAATCTTCTGTTCTGTAACTAGTGTGGGGGTCGAGAGTTGGTACGGACAGAAAATTCTACTTCGTCGAAAGATACCTAGGGAAAGTGAAACGTTAAAAGACTTCTGGTGTGGAATACTTCGAGGTCCCTCGGGGAATCTGAACATTAAGATCCCGTAAGCAGAGAATCAATGGACAGATTCTTGAATTACGGTTTTTCCTCATTAAGTAGGTAAGGTGGGAAGATGGAAGACAAAAGATAAAAAGGTAATACCCTTCTTTCTCTTTAGGTTTTGTAGTAAATCTCGGGAAGGACATTAAAAATCAAATAGACATTTATGGGAATCCTTTTTTTTACTAGACGATCTTCCTTTTAGATTCCTGTACAGTTACCGATAAACTGTAGGTTTACTTTCTCAGACAAATATCGAAGATCACGAATCCTCTGTTCGAGGTTCTTCTCTGTTCCTACCGAAAAGGTTTCTGGGGTATTGTCTGTTTATTGAAGGGAGTCGGACTTGGACTAGTGGTGACTTACACTTCCAGGATGAAAACAGGGAATTCTACAACTCACGAGAATAAGATACTAATTAACTTTATAAAACAAGGTATTAAACAACTCCCGAATGACTAATTTCTGGTCTACGGTTCCGTATTCATTGTATATAATAAAGGGGACAAAACGTCCTTTTAAAAATTTATTTTAAAAAGGTATGACTCCGGTTTCGAAAAGAAGTATAAATATCGCGATGGTGAGTTACTTTTAACATGTTTCGTAAAATCTACACAAATAAGGTGAAAACCCTGAAGGGTCCACCGAGTTACCCAGTTCTTAGAGGACGTTACGTTCTCTATACCCAAACTAGGGACCCAGTTCTATTAAGGGACCTCCTCCCGTACCGTTGAGTGAGGTCATAAGAGGTCTTAGGGTACCTGTCTCCTCGGGTCGTCCGATATCAGGTATCCCAGTGTTTCTGAACATGTACTGACTTCATTGACTCGTACGCAAGTGTACGTAAGGTGGAAATACTTAGTTCTAATAAAAAGACAGATGGTGATATGATCAAATTGGGTAGAAACCTTGTAGGTGTTTGTCTAGTATTTTTTAATAGTCGTCTTTTCTTCTAATTTTTAAATTTTGCTCTTTTGTTGTTTCCGAACTAGATTTGAAATAGAACCAATAATTGTTCAAATATAAAGTCACGGTTCTACTGACCATCCCTCTCATACCTCCTTTTTTTTCTCATTTACTACCACGTACAAAAGAAGAACAAAAACTAGTAAAATTAAGATAAGGAGTTTATCGAGGTTTTCGTGTAAGGGGGAAATAGAACGGAAAGAAAATGTAAAATAAATAACAGGGAGGCACATCGGAAGTAAAAGGTAAAGACGGATGTTTACAAACTCAACTATACCTCTCCTCTTTTTACTCCGAATTATTACTCTTTTTTTAATAAAGTCTTGATAGTCAAATCAAAACGGGTACGTTTCCGGTTGAGGTTTATAACAAAGCCAAAGATATTTCGGCTAAAATAAATCGGTACTCTTTCAAAATTATTTATTTTTATTCCCAAAATTAGTAGTTTTACTACTTTAGTAGCTTTACCGATATACTCAAAAGATGGTAGAAAAGGGGGTCTTTTTTTATCTAAAAATTGTTGACAGGTACTTACTCTCTCGTAACACCTAAAGGTCTCAAGTGACCTCTTCTAGATCATATAGTTTCCTCGTTTTTTTTCGGACTCTAACCTATGTGACTTCTCCAGTCTTCCTCGTCAGAACGAAATGGACACAGTGAGAGGGATCCCACGTGTTTGACGGTTCTCTCTGGAACAACCGGGTACCTAAACAGTTTCTCTTTGATTCTTGTATACTCACTCGTGGACTAAAAGGGTCGACACACACAGGAACGGTAAAGAAAGAACGGGTGGGTATTATGACGAAGTACTCGACGTGTCGACTCCCCGTCACTCACCGACCCTCTTGTCACAGAACCCGAACTTACTTTGTGTAGATTCTTTACGTCTAGGATTATTGACGAAATGTTTACGGTAGTCCTTCCGGTAGGTACTCGGAGACCTCGACGAGGTGGACGTCTAGTAGGGTCGATCGAGTACCCAAGGAGGTCGTGAGGTGTATGGAGTGAGGGTGGTGGAGAGGGGGTGTGGGGATCGATCGAGGGATACACGGGGGGATTGACGTCACTCTCACTCGGAAACGTCTGTAGATCACTTGCATACGTCTTTCTCCGAGTTGAGACATCCAAACCCCTTTTCATGTGTTTGGACACCTCTTCTGTTACCGTGGGGTGAGGTCATGAGAACGGACCTTTTAGGGTACCTGTCTCCTTGGACCATCCGACGTCAGGTACCCCAGCGATTCTCAGTCTGTACTGACTCGCTAAAGTGAAAGTCAAAAGTGAAAGTATGTAACCTCTTCCTTTACCTTTGGGTGAGCACAAGAACGGACCTCTTAGGGTCCCTACCCCCTCGGACCACCCGACGGTAGATACCCCAGCGTGTCTCAGCCTGTGCTGACTTCACTGAATCGTCGTCGTCGTGTGTTTGGACTCGTAAGTCATGGTAGGATCTCTTTCGTTTATTCTATGTCACTCGTGGACCGGACCGAATGTCTTAGGTCTCTTCCGTATGTTGGAACTTTTAAGGAGTTCTCCCGTGTTCTTTATATCCCGTCCATATAGGTGTATTTTCCCGATTCTCTCGGAGTCTTAGGAATTATTTCTTCATATTTTCTCAAAAACATACTCTAGTTTTAATTCACCGATAGCAGAATTTTGTCTGACAAAATAGATATTCTACAACCATTAGTGTTTCATTTTAGGATGTCGTCTATGTGTCTTCTATTTCTCTTCCCTTAGTTTCGTATAGTAATGTCTGTTAGTAATTCCATGTTCTCTCTCGTTCTCTCCCTCTTTCTTTCTTCCCTTGATGAATTTCAGTCTTTTGTTATTTTACAGTAATCATTTAAGAATTGATAGTTCTTAAAGAAGTTTACATTTACCTAGTTTAACAGGTCAGTTTTCTATGTCTTACCGATTTACCTAAATTTTTTATTTTGTGTCGATATACGACGGATGTTATCTGAGTAAAACCGTCCTATGTGTATCAAAGGTGTACCCTATTATCTTTTATCATATATTACGTTTGTCTTTGGTTTCTCTTGTCCCCATCGACTAGAATATAGTCTGCTTTATCTGAAATTCCGTTCTTGACATTGCTCTGTTTTTACAGTAATACATTACTATTTCCCGGTTAAATAGTTCTCTTATATTGTTAAGATTTATTTATACGTGGGTTATAGTCTTGTGGATGTGTATATATTAGTTTATGATTGTTTAGATTTCCCTCTTTATCTGTGATTGTGTTATTATCATCCCCTGAAGTCATGAGGTGAAGGTTGTTACCTATCTAATAGGTATGTCTTTTAATTATTCCTTTGTAACCTGAATGTGAAATCTAGTTTATTTGGATTGTCTATATATGTCTTATAAAGTAGGTTGTTGTCGTCTTACGAATAAGAATAGTTCGTGTGTTCCTGGTAAGAGGTCTTATCTAGTATACAATCTGGTGTTTTGTTCTAAATCGTTTAAATTCTTCTGACTTTGGTATGATTCATAGAAAAGACTGATGTCATTATACTTTGATCTTTATTATTGTCTTCCTTTTCACCTTTCAAAGAGTATATATACCTCTAATTCGTTATATGATAACTAATCTGTAACATAGTTTCGTGAGTTTTCTCTTTAGTTTTAATAGACTTTTACCGTATACTTGTGAATACCCTACGTCTCCCCTTTTCGTCAAGATTCTCCCTTCAAATATCACTGTTTATCGGTGTAATTCATTTTTCTTTCTACTGTTTATTCAATGAATTGAAATAGGAGTTGTTTGGTCTTTTTGTAATTCAGGTTTCAATTCTCTTCCTTCTTTTATTGTTTTAATCTCGTCTTCATTTACTTTATCTCTGGTCTTTTTATTGTATTTTCTAGTAGTTTGATTTTGACTATTCCTTTTATTTTAACTTTTCAATTCCATTTTTCTAAAGGTTTCCATTTATGTTAACTGTTTGTAAATCGATCTGATTGCTTTTTTTCTATTTTTTATAAAAGAGATCCTAGTGCTTATTCTGTCTCTACGGATATGAATAGGGAAAATAAGTTGTGTCATAACCTTCAGGACTAGTCTCGCCAATCCGTTCTTTTTATTTTCAATAGGTTTAGTCGTTTCTTTTTTTAAGTTTAACAGAGACAAACTCCTACTGTACTACAATATATCTCTTTTGGGATTTTTGAATCACTTTTTGACGATTTTAATTTCTTGTTTAAGTTCTTTCAACGTTTTATTTTTTGTTATGTTTATAGACAACGTGAAGATATACGGTTGTTGTTGTTGTTTTTATGAGTTTTTTCTTTGGCACAATAAATGTCATTGTAATTTTGATAAAAATTTTCGGAAACCTAAGTACAGTTACATACCGTTTTGGTTATGTTATAACATTTCATTTTATTTCATTTTTATTTTTAAAATTTTTATTTATTTATTTATTTAGTTTTTTATTTTTCGGAAACCTTATGTAAATTAGTTCTCCCACTTTTTAGACATGTGACTTTGTACTTCTGTGTCTACTTTCTATAATTTCTGTATTTAGTTTTAAAGTAGAACACTCGTCTTTCTTAATTATAACGATTACAGGTATGACGAGTTTCGGGAGATATCTAAATGATAGAGACATTTTTAAGATTACAATAAAAAGTACCTTGATCTTGTTAAGATTTTAGACATAATATGGTGTTTTCTGGAGAATATCGGTTGTACAAGACTTTTTCTTTTTATTTCGATACGCTTAGTGTAAAGGACCAAAGTTTGATATAATGTTTCGATGTTATTGGTTTTGACACATCATGATAGTATTTCTGTTTGAGTATCTACTTACCTTGTCTTAACTCTTGGGTCTTTATTTGGATACGTAAATGTTAGATGATCATGAAATATTTCCTTAGTTCTTACGAGTTATCTCTTTCCCATTGAGAAGTTATTTACTACGATATTTTTGACCTATAAGTGTACGTTTTCCTACTCTGACCTGAGAATCGTGACGAGTGTTTTTAATTTACCTAATTTCCGAGTTTACATTCTGAACCTTGAGATTTTGAGGATCTTCTTTTGTATCCCCTTTGGAGGAACTGTGACCAGAACGGTTGTTATAAAACCTATACTGTGGTTTTCGTATTCGTACACATGATTCAGTGAAGTCAGTACAGAGTGAGAAACACTGGGGTACCTGACATCTGGTTGTCTGAGGAGACAGGTTCTCTAAGAGGTCCGTTCTTATGACACAACACAACGGTACGGGAAGAGGTCTCCTAGAAGGGTTGGGTCCCTAGTTTGGACGTAGAGGATATGGAGGACGTGACTTCCACCAAAGAAAATGGTAACTCGGTGGTTTATTCAGGGGTTTTGTGTTCGTTGTTATCGTTTTAAGTTGTTCAAACTGATATAGTTTGATTTTGTGAAGATGTGTCGTTTTCTTTGTCAGTTGTTTTACTTTTCTGTTGTTTACCTAGGTCTCTTTTATAAACGTTTATACGGGAGACCATTCCCCAATTATAGGTTGTATCCACCGAGTCTGCCTATTCGCAGACAGATGTTGCACCCTCTGGGCCCAAACTAGGGACCCAGTCCTTCTAGGGGACCTCTTCCTTTACCGTTAGGTAAAGTCATGATAACGGACCTTTTAGGATACCTGTCTCCTCGGACCATCCGATGTCAGGTACCCCAGTGTTTTTCAGTCTGTGCTGACTCGTTGAAATGAATATATTCTTTGTGTATACTGAGTTATGTTTTTTTTTTTTTCTTTATTTTTGACCCGTCTTCTTGATTTATATGTAAAAAGGTTTCTTCTACATGTTTACTAGTTGTCCATGTACCTTTCCCCGAGTCGGAGTGTTTAGAAGTCTCTTTACGTTCAGTTTTTGTGGTACTCTATAGTGAAATGTGAACAATCCTACAGATAAAAGTTTTCCTGTTCTCTATTATATACAACTGTTTCTACACCGTTTCACCCTTGGGAACACAGAACCACCCCTACATTTAACCATGTCGGTGATATCTTGCATCATACTTATCTTTATTTTAATCTTATCTTTATCTTAATGGTATACCAGGTCGTTCGGATAAAGACCCATATACAGGTTTCTTACTTTTGTTCTTGAACTTTTTTAATAGACGTGTGGGGATGAGTAACATCATAATAAGTGTTATCGATTTTGTATCTTTGTTGGATTCACAGTCAGGACTTATAACTAACCTTCCTGACTACGACTTCGACTTTGAGGTTATGAAACCGGTGAACTACGTTTCTTGACTGAGTAGACTTTTCTGGGACTACGACCCTTTCTAACTTCTACCCTCCTCTTCCCCTACTGTCTCCTACTCTACCAATCTACCGTAGTGGCTGAGTTACCTGTACTCAAACTCATCCGAGATCCTCAACCACTACGTGTCCCTTCGGACCACACGACGTCAGGTACCCCAGTGGTTCTCAGTCTGTACTGACTCGTCGACTTAACTTACAGACTGATTGACTTCACAGACGGTTGTCTAGTTACCTAATCTTTTACACTTTAAATATACTTATAATAAGTCGGTATTTTTCTTCCTTTGGATCGGTAAAAACTGTTATACCTAACTAGAACTCTCGTAATACGACTCAATTTATTCTGTCTCTTTCTGTTCATGACACACTATAGGGAATATGCGTCTTAGACTTTTCAGTTGAGTGTTTCTCTTATCTTATACCAAAGGTCTTCGACCCCCACCCCTTTACTACTTATAATCAGTCTCTCACGTTTGAAGGACAATATTCTCCTTATTTAAGACCTTTAGATTAAATGTCGTACTACTGATTTCAATTATTGTAACATAATACATGAATTTTCAACTATTCACTCTTATAGAAATTACAAAAATGATGTAATGTGTGAGTTTTTCCATTAATATCCTCCAATACCTACACAATTGGTTCTAATAACACCATTAGTGTCATAAATGTATATAGTTTAGTAGTGTAACATGTGGAATTTGAATATATCATAATATATAATTAATATAGAGTTATTTCAACCCCCCTCTTCTTTACGTTTATATGAAAGAAATTAGTTTTCTTTACATAATCCTAAAAATTTCACTATCAGTGATGGTCCATTTCCCGTGTGATCTGAAGACATGTTAGAAACGTTAAAGTATACTTAGATTAAACTTTATTTTTCAAATTTTTTATTATTCGGTCTCTTTCGTCATACATTTTATAATTAAGAATGACTTAAATTATTACCCATAATTTATATCCATGATATATATATATTAAATTTATAATTTATATATATATCCACAAGTAACACAATAAGAAAAATGAGTAGGTGCAAACCTTAAAAAGTATTATTTTAAAACTTTTATCTTTCTTTTGAAAATAAATTTTCTTCATTTTTTAATAATGAGTTAGGACCTTAAGTAAGTAAAATTAACACAAATGTATAGATAAGACAACATTTGACTAAACGTAGGTAAATCGCAGACGTAAATATGGTACAAACAGATTTACCTACTACTACTTGTCAATTATGAGTCCTTTTTTCACTTTCTTTTTACTACTCTCTTTTCTTTACGTGTATTCAATTCAGAAGTTTTAGGTGAAATTTTACAGAAAGAATCCCGATAAAATACTTTACTGAAAGGATGAAGAGGGGAAAGTTACACATTAAAAGTCATGAACTAGGGAAAAAAAAAAAAAAAAAAAAAGAAAACATTGTTAAAAGTTCCGAAGTCTTGTGATTTAGGTTCACCTAAATCAATCTTTAAAGTCCGATTTCAAACCTAGGACGATTCGAAAAAAAAAAAGGAAAGTAGAGAAGAGAGGAGGGGGAGGAAGATTCTTAATTGTAAACTGAGTTAGTGATAAGAGATTGTTGATCTTTTTCTGCACTGAAAGTAAAGACAGAATTTTACTACGAAACTTCCGTTACTGTTCGTTGGGTCCTAATCGAGTAATGTCTTTTTCTTCTATACACTTACAATTTAATGAGTCGTTTCATATGGTTCTACTATAGTCATATGAATCTCCCCGGACTGTGTCTCCGATAGATTTTGAAGGTTTTCTACGAATTCAGGAAATTTTTGGATTTCGTAGGTTTGATACACCTTGTTAGAGTGAACGGTGTGTCTTGTGACTATTTCTGAAACTCTAACTTTTAGTTATTTGTTTCTATTGTTCATGTGAGTTTTCCAAGACCTTTATTAGTCAAAAGGACATAGAAGTATTTATTTGGTACAGACTTTTTTTGGGTCTAATAAAAGTTGAGGGGAATCAACTTGGTGAAGAGTTGAAGAGAGTTGTAGATACTTTTTTAGTAAGTTAGACATTGTGTTTTCTTGATGAACTGAAAATTGTTTTAATGAGTGAAGGGTATACTTTATTATAAAAAATTTTGTAGTGATATTTTCCCATTGTGTACAGTTCCTTTTACTTTTGGGAAGTAATTTTAAATCTCTTTCACGTTGTCCCATCAGGGTCCTTACGTTTTGTGAAGACAAATAAAAGATACCCAGTGACAATCCCAACGGAACGACAAAGGTCATAAAACTTGTTGATTCCCAAGTTCTTATATAAGTACTAAAGAGAAGACCAGACTCAATTTTAAGGACGTATGGGACATCAAATCGTAAAATAGATATCTCAACAACAGTCAGAGAGGGGAACTTTCCTTCTTATTATTAAAAATTCCCGAAATCTTATCCTTTTTTATCCACGTCTATAGTCTTGTAAATAACGACTTATCCTTTAATTCGTTAACTAAAAAAAAAATTCGGTACAAATTTCTCTTTGCAAAGTTTTCGACAAGATTATGTCGTTTCGGACATGGTTTCGTTCGACTCACTGGACCTAAAGGAAAAGAAAAAGTGTATTTTAAACAGTTATTTGTTTTTAAGGTGTTAAAAAATAAGGTAACAATATTTCTGGACTTCTGTTTAATAGTCTCGTATTTTGGTTGTGTAACTACTTTTTATTTGAGAGTCCTTCTCTTTCAATTGTCTCGCACACGGGATCGGGACTAAATATAGTTACAACATAATAATCACAAAGGGAAATTCTCTCCCTCCCTTCCTCTCTCCCTCCTTTATTCCTTGATCTTTCTTTCTTCATTGTTTGACAATACTAACATTAGGTCTTGAAGTGTGTGTGTAAATTACAAGTCTTTTTATACCTAGGGGTTAAAATGTCGATTGAGATTATAGTTACTTCCTCCTTTGTCTGTCTTGTCCGAGGTAGAACTTTCGTCCTGAAGTAGAACCCGACCTGACACCTGAAGCTCGGTATACGGGTCATAGATTCCTTTGCTGTGTGGTTGGTCTTTTAGTCTGGGAGTGGGGGTGGGGGTGGGGCTACCTTCTCGAGGTCCCGAGTATGGACCTGAAAGGTAGCGGATTCTCTTATGGAAATATTAGACACATTGACTTATCTTAGTATTTAAGATAATACGAACAACCCCATACTGGTGTCCGGATAACTATTAATAGATGACAATTGATGGATCCGAATTCCGTACACAATTGAAACTAACATAGAAAGAAAAGGAAATAAGTCTGATCAAAGTCCCTTAAACCCCTCCACCCAAACCCAT
The DNA here is from genome assembly GCA_006410555.1 of Capra ibex. Classification (NCBI taxonomy): domain Eukaryota; kingdom Metazoa; phylum Chordata; class Mammalia; order Artiodactyla; family Bovidae; genus Capra; species Capra ibex. The sequence continues at coordinate 220,561 of SJYO01035280.1, forward strand.
ACATGTGAATCCCATATATACCAAAAGTGTTTTTGACCAGTCCCAGGAACCGATTCTCCTCTGAGACGGAACCCGGGTGGCCACATTATTTGACGTGAGGCGATAAGCGTAACAAGAAGGCTCACTCAAACAAAAGGATCTTATGTACCGATGTGGTTGGTCGATCCTGAGTCATAAAAATCGACTAGAAAAGAACAGGAACCATCCTGACTTTTAATGAATGTTTCGATACATTTTACGTCTAGAGTTTTGGGCAAGGTTCTAATTACTTAGAGGTTTCTATTCTTTATTCTTAAATATATGTATATATATACAAAGTAAAAAATAAATAAAATTGAAAAATTGACTTGACATCAACTAAATATAACAAAGTCCACATGTCGTTTCACTAAGTCTTTATGTATTAAGAAAAAGTTTAAGGAAAGGAAAGATTCAATAATGTCCTATAACTTATATCAAGGGGCACGATGTACCATCCAGGAACAACAAGTAGATAAAATAAATATCATTACATATAGACAATTAGGGTTTAAGGATTAAATAGTGAGGGGTTGGAGAAAGGAAACCATTGGTGTTCAAAATGTACAGATAACGTATATAAAAATTTTTCTTTTTCATTTAGTGTTCCCTAAGTCTAATGTAGAACGAATTTTTGGATCTCGATGATTTTTAGGTCTCTTGGTTTACTTTTCCATTTTCTTAAGTCGTTTCATTCACCTATATTTTAATTACATATCTTTAAAAATTTTAAAGTATGTAGAAATTCTATATAACAGTGTTCATTTTATTCTTTTATTTTATTGTTGTTTTTATAACCTCAATGTCCGATGATATATATTTTATTTGTTATTGTTTGATGACATATCGTGTTCCTTAATATAAGTTATAGAATTTTATTGGATATTACCTTTTCTTAGCCTTTTTCTTAGATAGATAGACACGTAAGTATATATACTTTGTGAAACGACATGAGGACTTTGTAGTATTTAGTTGATCTGAAGTTATTTTTGTTTACTAAAAAAAATTTAGATCCTTATTTTAATTTATCTTTGGAAATTCTAGAGAGATCTTCTTTGAAATTTTAAGAGAACGTCCTGTGTTTTATTCTGTCTTTGTTGATCTTTCAAGTACAGGAGACCTTCCTTCTAAGTTGTGGTACCTTTGTGGGTCGTTCTATTTGTTCGACTAAGATTTCAAGTATATCTTTTCATTGTTTCTCTTTAGTGATCCCTTTGAGTTTTCATAACTCACTAATAGTCAAAAAGTTTTCATTTTCGTATAATATTTTGATATTATTAATTCGGTCATGTACTTACAGTATTTCGATGTTAATTTTCGTATATTAAACGATATTATTATCTTTTGATTGTCACCCTTTTCCTTTAGGTCATTATCCACTTTGTGTGTGTTTCTCTGTAACATATAATTTATGTTATTTTCGTTGTAAAGTTTAGTTACTTCTTTTACGTCAAATAAGTATTTACGATAGTAGTTGTTATTTTTCATATTTAGATGATCTACTTTTATACCTTCTTCGTATATTTTATTTGAACCTCACTTTTAAAAGATTTACATTGTGTTTTGACTCTTCGGTTTATTTTCTAACTATTGAAGTCGATGGTTTTTAAAATAGTTCCAATTTTTCTTTTAGATATCTTCCGTTTTATTTTAATCCTTTTAATAGATGTTGAGTATAGTGTTACACTTCAGGAGTTTATTGAGAATTGGTGTACGTCGATGTCTAGAAAGGGAGAACAGTCTGACCGTTTATAGTGTTTGACAATAATTTTTTTTTTTTTCAGACCGGTTTCACACCTTTTTTGTCCGTAAAGGTATATAATGGTCTCCCTCATATTTAGCTTCGTCGGTAACTCTTCCGACTAAATTGTTACCGTTAAGTTTATGTTTTACACGTATAGGAAACTGGGTCTTTTTGATGCAGATATTTATATTAGACCAAATATAAACCTTGGCTGTATACATGTGTAATAAGTAATATCGTAATGAAGATTCTAGTCTTCCAACGACGACGACGACGACTACGACGACGACGACGACTCAGCGAAGTCAGCACAGGCTGAGACACGTTGGAGTATCTACCGTCGGGTGGTCCGAGGGGCCAGGGACCCTAAGAGGTCCGTTCTTGTGACCTCACTCAACGGTGAAGGAAGAGGTTACATACTTTCACTTTTCACTTTTCACTTTCACTTCAGCGAGTCAGCACAGGTTGAGGATCACTGGGGTACCTGACGTCGTGTGGTCCGAGGAGGTAGGTACCCTAAAAGTTCCGTTCTCATGACCTCACCCCACGGTAGCGGAAGAGGCAGTCTTCCAACTTTTGTTGGATTTAGAGATAATGACTCTTAGATCGATTTATTTAATGTCCCTGTGAAAATACGTTACTTTATCAGTCAGTAATAAATTTTCTTATTCTACATAGATACATCTGACAAAACCACCTTTTAGTTCCACGGTTCTTGACACAAATAAGACAATAAAAGTAAATCGTATATATTAAAAAACACTCTATCTTATAGAGGTTTCATATGTGTTTTAACCATGATCACGAAAGAAGAACCCTCCTTCCAATTCACCGAAGTCTCTTTCTTACCCTCCTTTAAAATGACAAGTAATAATACCGAAACTTATAAAAATAAAAATATTATAAATAAGTTACTTTTTTACTTAGTCTTACGATTTTTGGTCGTGGAATGAGGACGGACTCCCAATTGGTCGAACAAAAAGTCTGTGACGACGACGACGACGACGATTCAGTGAAGTCAGCACAGGCTGAGACACACTGGGGTCTCTGTCGTCGGGTCGTCCGAGGGGGTAGGGACCCTAAGAGGTCCGTTCTTGTGACGTCACCCATGTCGGAGAAATTTTTCTTCTCTCTGTTGCGAGTTCCGTCTCGACAGGTCCTTTACGGTTTAACCAGACAATTTTGTCACTAGAACTTTATGTGTAAGAGTCGATGACACGGACTGACCGAGGTAATGACCGACCGGAAGAAACTCGAGAGGACCGACTTTACTGAAGGTAACGAGGACGAAGAACTAATGAAATTCGACCGAACAGACTCCAGACATTCAGTCGAACAAATGAGGGAGGTCACTATCGAAGTAAGAGTAGATGTAAGAACTTTGTGTGTCCGTCATGAAATAGGGTAGTAGATGGAACCTAATGAGTACTCTCAGGGAAACTGGATCGGGGTCGAGTCAAAGGGTGGAAGATAAGGATACAGATGTCTGATCAATCCGTAAGCTCGTCCGTTAGGGGAACAGTGAGGTTAAGGATCCCTTCTTAGGAGAAGGGATCCCTATCTACAGAAGAGGAGTCAAGTCTCCTCTTCTTAAAGTACGTCTCGTTACTGTACATATCATATCTGTCACCTAGTGTTTCTAGTCCACACCCTCTATGTTCTCCTCCACCATTTCAGTCAATCTTAAGAAGATGATTCTAGGTCTCTTGCTGTTTGTTCTTGAACCGGTCTCTCAACTCCCTCTTTTACTTTTCACTCACTTAAAGATTTAAAAAATCTGATTCTCCTCAATGACTATAGATCTTGTGGTCCCCGTTGATAGTTCCTCTTGATGCTAGGCACCGAAGACCGAACTATTGTTGTTCCTTCAACCACGAAAGGACTATACCCTTTTTCGTTCTGTGTTTTCCCGTCTCCCTGTGGGTCTCTAACTCTACGAAACTATTTTGGACCGTCCTTTCATCCCACCCATAAACCCATATTATCGGTTATCAATAACTACTGAATTGACGTGAGATCTAGATTCACCCAAAGATACATATTCTCCAAATATATAGTAATACGTGACTGACAAACAAATACAGTGGGGGTTTTAAGTATACGACTTCAGGATTGGGGAGTACATTACTACACGAGAGTCAGTACAGACTGAGAGATGTTGCGGTACCTGAAATCGGACGTCCGAGTAGATAGGTACCTTGGATTGTCCGTTCTTATGACCTCACCCATCGGTGAAGGATGAGGTCCCTAACTTGGAAGTAGAGAACGTAACCGTCCGTCCAAGAAATGGTGACACGGTGAACTCTTCGGGTGTATATTACCATATTTCTCCGTTTTGGGAAATTTAATGGTTTCTCCAGTAATCTGGTACTCCCACTTCAAGAGTAATTACTCCAATCACGGGAATATTCTCTGTGTTCTCGAACGGAAGGGAAAGACCAGACCTTCTATGTCTTCTGTCGGTAGACGTTCGGTCGTTACACAGGGAGTGATCCGTCATCTAAACGACCATAGAATTAGAACCTTAAAGGTTGGAGGTCTTTCGTATGGAAAGTGGTCAAGACATTCTTTCTTTACAAACAACAAATGAGTAGGACACTATAAAATAATATCGTCGTGTTAGATTCTACATTCATTAAGTCCGATGTATTGAGGACCACAATATATAATAATAATTCGGTTAAAAGGACGGGATTGAGTAAATTGGGAGTTTTGTTTACATGTTCAAAATATGATAAAAATTTGTGTGCTTTTTTGATCCTTTATGTCTCCAGTTCTTTAAACGGGTTCAAGTAGTACATCGACTTCTCCCCTTCTCGGTCCCAAATTTAAACCCACCAAGGATTTAACTCGAGTCTCTTCTGTAGGGTATGTCTCTTTAGGTACCACCTCAGTCAGTTATTTACCATAAATATTGATCCTTTTACCTAACTGTGTCAAATTCTTCTCGTACAACAATTTCTTCTTCCGTTCAGGACACCTTTCGATTACTAAATTCCCGTTAATCTCTTCCGCCTAAATCTCTTCCACTTCCTGTTTCTGGTTTTGACATCCTTCTTTTGAGTCCCTAGACTACGAGACGGTCACAGTAACACACAAGTGTTACCAGCCGAAACAAATTTCCTCTTCCTTTTCCTTTCCTCCTCTTCCCCCTTTTTTCCTTTCCCTTTCCTTTCTTTACATATTTTTATAGTTTAGTTTATGCGAATATTATGTAGTCTCCGGTTCCCCATCTGAGAATTCAGAGTCCATTGTTCAGTCCCGGAGTAAAAAGTCTACTTTTCGACATACAGATCGAATCTAAATCATCAATATCAAAGGTTTTATATATCAACTTAAATAACCTGTTGATTTAACTTCCCATAAGGTTTTTGAGGTTTCGTGTCACAGGTATTAGTGTGTTCCGTATACTTATATCTGAGGGAGTTCCTTCCTCAAAGGGAAAATAAAGGGTTCGGACCCTGTGTCATCTGTACGTTTTTACTGAACTATTATAACCTGTATCGTACCTTTCTAAGTAAATCTTCTATTCATTAAAACTCCTTTTATTACAATGAAATGATTAAAGAAAAATAAAAATTACAGTGGTCTAAACGTTTCAAACGTCAGAGTCTTAATCTGATCAAAGTATTTCGAGAGGAGTGAAACAAAAAGGGGTAAGGGTATGGTCAGTTTATTTTATTTAGAAGTCAAGACGATTGTATCGAACTTAATAATTAAATCCAGAAAAAATGTCTCGTCTCAAATTGAAAAATTTCTCAAAATGATGGTTTAGTATTTCGTTGTTTACAAGTCATTACAAACTGTAAAACTTTCGATCAGGTATCTTGACATTTAAAGTCTAAATATTCCCCTTGTACATCTAAAAATTAATATCGTTAAAGTAATTGAAGTTCTACACGTGAGTTGGTGTGTCTTTGTAAAGAAAGAATATCAATCAACCCTTGGTTTCTTTATGTATACGTAGTGGTGTTAAAAGAAATTTACCTTTAAAGTTCAGAGAGTCTCTGTCTTACGGTACAGAATACAAAAGTTCATATCTTTGAAAATCGACTAAAAGGTGTTTTACAAAAGTAATCTCAGTCCCTCTAGAACCTAAAAATTGGACAGGAGAAAGTTTTTCTCTACCTTTTTTACAAATTACGTACTGATGATTCTTAAAACACTTTCTGAAAGTGCGATTACAAATTTCTTAAGGGTTCACAGTAAATAAACTATGGAAAAAAGAAACTGTATCCTTTTTTCCTTCACCGTCTTAGTTTTTTTTTTGATGACTTTTGTTTATCTGACTGGATACGAATCGGACAGAGATACAACAGTCCAACTCTACTTTCGGGGTTGTCTCAGGGGTTCTTAGGGTACCCAAGGACAGACGTACCCAAGAGTCATGTGATGTACACTGGTTCTCTTCCTTTTCTTTTAACTCCTTCTTTATCTTTTTTTACACATTGACCATTAAATAAAGAAGATTACTTCTGTCGTTTTTCCACAACAGGAAACGGCCGGTACCTTACTTTGTGGTTGTGACGTCTCACCAAATTTAGAAATATAAAATTGTGGACGAAGAATGTCGATGAAATAAAATATAGAGAACGTGTTGTTGGATGTCCCGTTCGACGGTTCGTGATACTAAGTCTCTGATATGTCTCGCGTCCGCGTCCCGCTCCATTGGAAATGGAACCGAATAAATGACGTCGATTCTGAAACAAACCCCCTTGAAGAAATAGTTGAATCTGAGGTAAAACAGGGTTCCAGACAAGGAAAACCCCTTAGTCTCTTTGTAGGAACACACGTTCGTTACAAGAAAAGGGTACCCTTGTTTGTCCTAAGAATCGACTTGTGGAGCAAACGTTCTTACAAGTCGAGTCCAGCTCTCAGAGCAAATGTTCGTGAAGAGTTGGAAGGAATTTGGATCAAGGGATGTGACCCGTCTTGTAGAGCAAACGTTCTTACAAGTCGGGACCAACTCTCAGAGCAAACGTTTGTGCAGAGTTGGAAGAAATATGGAACAAGGGATGTCAGGAAGTGAGGAGAACTCTCGTTGACTTACCCAGTTTTGTTATTTTTTATCCCTTCCTTTATAGTAGAAGTTATCCAGTCCTTTTACCGGTACAAAAGTTATGTACTCAGTCCTATGCTTAGACGATTTGGCACTTCCTATTATTTTCTTTTACACATGATGTAGTCTGAACCTCCTCCTATGTCAAGGGAGGGTTTTACCTAGAGTACTGGGTCGAATAGGTTATTAAAGGTCTTAAGTATCCTTTTACTCATTATTTCCGCACTAGTTCAGTGTCCCTGGTTTTCTCAGCGTCCAACTATGATGTCTTGTGCCTCGTCTCTACTTCCTCTTTGGTACAACTGCGTTGGCAACGACAAGAAAGATCTACCCGGAGAGTCGACACCTTCCACCCATCTCCCTTTCGTCCCGTCATACGTCACACCATTCTTCTGTGTGCGTCCACCGAGATCGCCATTTCTTGGACGAACGGTTACGTCTATCTGTACTCTATGTGTCCAAGTTAGGGACAAAACTCCTCTAGGGGACCTTTTCCCGTGTCTTTGGGTAAGATCATAAGAACGGACCTCTTAGGGTACTTGTCTCTTCGGACCGTCCGATGTCGGGTAGTCCAACGTGTCTCAGTCTGCGTTTACTTCGTTGAATCGTCCGTACGTACGTTCTCCTGTTTCTTGAACGTTGAAACACCACTCTTACGGTGTGAGAATTTACCTCTCGTCGTCTTGCCTTCACTTTACAAACTTCTTTCCCACGAACGACGATGTGTCGATTGACCATTGATTCTGGATCGAAATCATTCAAAAGTGTTTTCGAATTTGTCTAAATCAGAATAAACTCAAAAATAAAATATAACCTCATATCAGTTAATTACTACAACACTATCAAAGTCCATCTGTCGTTTCCCCGAGTCGGTATGTATATGTACATAGGTAAAAGGGGATTTGAGGGGAGGGTAGGTCGGACAGTGTATTGTGACTTGTCTCAAGGGACACGATATGTCATCTTAGAACAACTAATAGGTAAAATAATTATTTATATCGTCGTCCATGTACACCTAGTGTTTGAGGGATCGATAGGGAAGGAGGGTTGGAAGGGGAGACGTTGTCATTCAAATAAGAGATTCAGACATTGAGACAAAGATAAAACATTTATTTAATTAAACATAGTAAATAAAAATCTAAGGTGTATGTTCCCTACAGTATACTATAAAGAGAATGAAGTAAGTGATACTGTTAGAGATCCAGGTGACTGTAACGACGTTTACCGCAATAAAGTAAGGAAAATTACCGACCCATTAGCAGGTAACATATATACATGTGTAGAAGAAATAGGTAAGGAGACAACTGTCTATAAATACGACGGAGGTACAGAACCGAGAACATTTGTCACTACGTTGCTACCTCACGTACACAGGAAAACCTGATACAAAAAGAGACCTATATACCGCTCTTCACCCTAACGACCTAGTATTACAAGTCAGTTAAGTCAAGTGAGTCAAAACAGGCTGAGAAACACTGGGGTACCTGATGTCGTGTGGTCCGAAGGACAGGTAGTGGTTAAGAACGAGTCTGAGTACAGGAAGTTCAGTCACTACGGTAGGTTGATAGAATAGGAAACAGTAGGGGAAGAGGAGGACAGAAGTCAGAAAGGGTCGTAAGCCCAGAAAAGGTCACTCGGTCAAGAAACGTAGTCCACCGGTTTCATAACCTCAAAGTCGAAGTCGTAGTCAGGAAGGTTACTTATAAGTCCTGACTAAAGGGAACCCTAAAGGGAATCCTAGTATACCATTGAGACAAAATTCCTCAGAGACATGACAAGAGGTGTCACCGACACGGTTAAATGTAAGGATGGCACATCCTCCCAAGGGAAAAGAGACGTGGAAGAGGTCGTAACAAACACCTAAAAAAGTACTCTCAGTAAACTGACCTCACTTCACAAACGTCTGAATCTTAACTGTCGAGGTGTTCTTTTGTCCAATGAACACTGTCTGTGAACCTCTCCCGACGAAAAATTCCAATACTCTTATAAAAAGACTACATTCACTCAACCCTTATTGACCCTCCTTATTCTGTATTTGTGTCTCGGTCGTGTCTGACCAAAGGGGTCCTGATAGGTCCAAAGTCTTACCTCTCAGGACGTAGGACTCTTTGGAGAGTCAAGTCAATTCAAGTCAAGTCAAGTCAAGTCAGCGAGTCAGCACAGGCTGAGAAATACTGGGGTGCTTAGTGTCGTACGGTCCGGAGGGACAGGTAGTGGTTGAGGGCTCAAGTGAGTCTAAGTGCAGGTAGCTCAGCCACTACGGTAGATCGGTAGAGTAGGAGACGGCAGGGGAAGAGGAGGACGGGGGTTAGGGAGGGTTGTAGTCTCAGAAAAGGTTACTCAGTCGAGAAACATACTCCACCGGTTTCATGACCTCAAAGTCGAAATCGTAGTAAGGAAGGTTTCTTTAGGGTCCCGACTAGAGGAAGTCTTACCTGACCAACCTAGAGGAACGTCAGGTTCTCTGAGAGTTCTCAGAAGAGGTTCAGGATCCGTTTACTTCCACCAACCAGTCGGTTCCCTCCTCGGTGTCAAGGAGGTTCTAAGGAGTCGTTTTCCCTAGGATTTCCATCATAAGACTGAAGTCGAACCCTTAACGTAATCCTTTCGCCTTTGTTAGCTCTTACACTCACCCCTTCTCTACCCCGGGTCCATTTACTGACTTTTGTAGTTCCGATGTGTTTAGACATCGGCACTGTGTCCCGGGAAGTTAAGTGGGTCTCCATTCATTCACAAGGGACCACCGAGTCTCCAATTTCACAGACGGAGGTTACGCCCTCTGGACCCAAGCTAGGGACCCAGTCCTTCTAGGGGACCTCTTCCTTTACCGTTGGGTGAGGTCATAAGAACGGACCTCTTAGGGGACCTGCCTCCTCGGACCATCCGATGTCAGGTGCCCCAGCGTTTCTCAGTCTGTGCTGACTCGCTGAAGTGGTGGAGTGGTTCATTCACAAACCCAGGACTCTTCGGAGTACGAACATTATTTTACTAATCTACTAAAGATTCGTCAAATTTTATAGTGGGACAACGACCTTTCGTCATTCTTTCTGTGTTCCTTCGTTTCTTCTGACTTCAAGTCTAAGGTCTTTCCGACGACGGTGTAGGGATACACCGCCGTCTCCCTTAAAACCGTCACTTTCATCACTCAAAATAATTTTACAGGTTTTTATAACACGGAAAACACTGATTAAAATAACAAGGTAATCTACTGAAGGATCTTGAGAGGATACCTCTTCATAATCAGTAGTAATTTATTTATTCGGGACGACGAGGAGGGGACATCGAGTGCTGTACCTCGTCGAGTGTACTGACTGTTGGGTCCAGACGTAAACACGTGATTATCCTCAAGTCAGTTTTAATATTTAGTGTCTAAACACTACTGTGGCCAATTCGGGTCTATACATGAAAGAAGTTGTGGATCGTTAGACTCCTCTTTTCTACCAACCCACTTAGTGTCACTACCACTCTGTCCGAATTGTTCAATGACCCTTACTCTAATTTTACTAACTGATGTCCCGGGGTCGACCCCTCCCTTCCTGCGCTCCCTTGACTCTTTTACGTCACGTCCATCGTTCGAAAAGGTCGTTCATTACCTTTTCGTTTACCCAATTCGCCTCAAAACTAATTTCCTACCTTACACTTTTATGTTCTAAAGTCACTATTTTTGGTAATTTTAACTAATTTCGAGGTCTCATGACCGTACTTTCATGGAACGATTTTAACTCACTTCTTTTTACAGGAACTTCCTACTAACTTCCTTAAGGATTCCCTAGCCTACACAGTCACACCCACGACTTAAAAAGGTCTGAATACAGTTTTCCGTGTGACTCGGTACTTCTCGAAGTACCTTAAACCTCTTGCTAGTTCCGTTAAGATAGAGACAGTGTTTAAGAGTTACACCAAGTGTTACTTTAAGAGTAATCTCGTTGAGAACTAATCGTGATCACGAATCAGGACAGACTGAGAAACGTAGGGGTACCTGAGATCAAGTACTGGGGTACCTGACGTCGGACGGTATGAGGAGACAGGTACCTTAAAAAGGTCCTTTCTTATGGTCTCACCCAACGGTAAAAGAGGAGGTCCACTAGAAGGACTGGGTCACTAACTTGAACACAGAGAACGTTGGGGACGTAACCGTCCACTCAAGAAGTGTTGACAAGGTAGACCCTTCGGGAGGAATTAAAATACAATCCCCTTTTCTTTTTCTACTATATATGATCTTTAGATTTGAAGTCCCCGATTTAATTGGATGGATAATGATATGCGTCACGAGTCTTTTGACGTAATTTATAGGTTACGACTTTATTAATGTGCACTACACGTTCTAAAGGACTGAAATGTCACCAACTTGTATCCGGAGTTACTATCCTCTCGGTTTCTTAATGAATTGACGAATTTATAGTTGTTTGGACTAGAATTTGACTTCGGTCAGTGAAGTTGGTGTTCAATACCTTTTTTTACTGATTTACTAGTGGTATACTTGTCGAACCTACGTTTTCCGTCTCATAGTAGAACACACACACACACACACACACACACACACACACACGCGCGCGCGCACGCGCGCGCACGTGTGCGTGCGCGTTTACACCAACAATAAGACTTCAACAGTCGTACTCAATCGACTCCCTTTTCTCCGTATAAGTGAAATAAATTTGAACCTAGAAAGTGGAAAAGACGGATCAGTACGGACCTACAGGTACACCGACTAGTAGGAGTTCAGAATATGGAGAATGGAACAAAGTACGCGAAAGAAGTATAGGAAGTAATACGGGAGTTACACTTGTAATTATTCTGAACGAATGTAATTTTGTCCTGAAAAGGGTCTTTGACTCTTAGTGATATTGAAGAAGTTTTCGTAACAGAATGACTTCTTATTGTGTATAAATGACAAACGGTTGATTCCAGGTAGATCAGTTCCGATACCCAAAAAGTCATCAGTACATACCTACACTCTCAACCTGACACTTCTTCCGACTCACGACTTCTTAACTACGAAAACTTGACACCACAACCTCTTCTGAGAACTCTCAGGGAACCTGACGTTCCTCTAGGTTGGTCAGGTAAGACTTCCTCTAGTTGGGACCCTAAAGAAACCTTCCTTACTACAATTTCGACTTTGAGGTCATGAAACCGGTGGAGTACGTTTCTCAAGTGAGTAACCTTTTCTGAGACTGCAACCCTCCCTAACCCCCGTCCTCCTCTTCCCCTACTGGCTCCTACTCTACCGACCTACCGTAGTGACTGAGCTACCTGTACTCAGACTCACTTGAGGCCCTCAACCACTACCTGTCCCTCCGGACCGCACGACGCTAAGTACCCCAGTGTTTCTCAGCCTGTGCTGACTCGCTGACTTTACTGACTGACTGACTGGCTGACATACGGTTGGAGACAAGATTCATAAGGTATGACTAGTTAAATAGATTAAGAGTGCCACTAGAATACTTCATCTATATTAGTAATGGGAGTAATATAGTTATACCTTTGGTCCGTACCTCTCTCTTCATTGGACGGGTTCGACATCGGAACTAAACTTGACCCGTCAGACCGAGGTCCCATATACAAGAATTGGTGATTTGGTCACCAGACGTGTCCTACCAGGGGTCTGGTCGTTGTCGTCGGAAGAGACCCTTGAACAATCTTTAAATTTAAGGACCTGTAGTGTAGTATAGATGACTTTGAAACCTCCACCCCGGATCCTTATACACAAAATTGTTCCAGAATCCTCTGGGAAATGTTTCCTAGTCGAAATGGTTCGTAAAAGGTTCGTCCGAGTCAAACTCTTTGTGTCGTTGTATGGTGGTACGAGTTTTCATCGTTACGTCATTGTTTATACATATCTGTAACTTTTCCGACACGACTGTTTAAATGGGGGTATGGACCCTGAACCCTATTGACAACAAAGTTTTAAAGACATAATCGGAATCTAGGATTTAAGATGACTTTCCTTAAGTGACTTTTTGGGTGTTGTCCCATTACAAGTACCGTATTCGACAGTCATACGCCGAACCTCATCTTTTTATGTTGAAGAAGAACAGGTCGTACCAAAGGTGTAGACGGGTAAACTTTAAAGTCAACCTCACCAAAACCGGTTGTTCGTCACACAAAACTTAGTGTCTCAGACCAGGTCCATTTTTCGGTGGGTTGAAAAGGTCTCACCGTTGATAGTTTAGGTAGACGGGCTTACAGACGTAATATTAGGGTCCGTTGTGGAACGGTCTAGATAGTAATACTTTTTCACTGAGACCCAGTCTCAAAGTTGTTGTACAAAGGTTTAGTATAATTCTCTATTTTATAGTAACGGAAACCGGTTCTAGGATATATAAAAAATTTATAAGAAAGGTGAGTTTATTATATACACGTATTTTTCAGACTTTTCATTTGGTCATTAATTGTCACAGACGAAGACCGTTCACCTTAATACACTCATAAAAAGAAGAATGTAACAACATAGAGTACAGAACTGGAGACGGGACTTGCGGTCTGAGTTTATGGATTAACAGGTGAGTTGTAGATAAATATACAGACTATTCGTTGAGTTTATATTTACATTTTTATGTTGGTGCAGTAAAGATCTGGGGGAGTTATTAGTAAATCCGGGGAAAGAAAGGGTAGAATGGTAATTCGTTTACGAACTTGGTTTTAGAATAGAAGTAAAAATAAGGGAAAGAGAGTATTTAACATAGGTTAGACAGACTTTAGGATGAATTGGTTTATATGGGTCTTATCCTGTTGAAAAGTAATTGTAGTGTTTTGGTGGGACTAGGTTGGATGGCGGAGAAGAGTCGACCTAATGACACCAACAGAGGAACTTCCAGAGGTAAAAGTGGGACCGGGATATGCATATGTCAAATACCCCATCAGTCTCATTAGTAAAATTTTGTACTCAGTACAGTACAGTAAGATAACTAGTTTTTGAAAGGTTACCGACGGTTTTGGACACTTCTTAAGTTCTAGAATAAAAAGAATGAAGGTTCAACTATTTAATCGGATAATGATAAAATACCTACAATTGTCTTTTGTGTTCCGAGGACCCAGGTTTTCCTAAAATACTGAGTGTCTGACCGTTCGTCGTACTCATAGTCGTATAAACGTTGTCAAGGAGTATACGAGGTTCAAGGGTCTCCCGTTATGTTACCCGGATTTACTAATACACGTATCTGTTACCTAGGGAAACATCTTCTCCTCGTCACTCCAGTCTTTCAGGTAGTAAAACATCCTTCATGACTCGTTCGGACTAGAAACAAGACCACCAACGATTAATGTTTCTGTTGGGACTCTTTGTCGAACGTATTTCTTACCAGTCCTGGAACGTAAGAACCGTATGAACCGTTCTGTTCATCCTCGTGTTCTTTAGGTACTTTCTATCAAAGAGGGTTGTCATCGAAGGGTACAATTAGTCTTATTCAACAATCAGTCAGTACAGACTGAGAAATGTTAGGGTACCTGGTATCGGGTGGTCCGAGGATACAAATGCTTTGAGTGGTCCGTTCTTATGACCTCGTCCAACGGTAAAGGAAGAAGTCCCCTAGAAGGACTGGGTCCCTAGTTTGGGTCCAGAGAACGTGACGTCTACCTAAGAAAGAAAGGGACTCAGTGGTCCTTTCGGGGTCTTATTTTCGATTCCTGAAAGAATACTAGATGTTCCGGGATGTGATAGACGTAAGGAGATACAGGTACAGAAAGAAAGAAGTGTTTAATAGAGATGGTTAGTAGGATGGAATCAGTATGACCCGAGGTACGATAAGGAGTGTGTGTGGTCCATGTTAGGACAAGTCTTGAGAACCTGAATGACAACCAGACGGACCTTACGAAAAGGAGGTTCCACAATAGTACTCGAACAAGTTTACAATGGAAGAATCACTTCGGAAAGAACTGGTATAAAAATTGACGATGAAGACTTGAAGAACCGTAAAGTGCAGGCAGATAGGTCGTAAAAAATGAAGTATGAATAGTGGTAGACTGAAATACTATATGACATATATTAAATACACACAGATGTATTTATATGTGTGTATTGAACAAATACAGATAAAATAATATATAGTGAGGAGATTCTCCACCGAAGGGACCACCGAGCCTACCATTTCTTAGACGGACGTTACCCCCTCTGGACCTAAACTAGGGACCCAGTCCTTCCAGGGGACCTCTTCCCTTACCGTTGGGTGAGGTCATAAGAACGGACCTCTTAAGGTTCTTGTCTTCTCGGACCGTTCGATGTAGGTACTCCACTGTTTCTCAGTCTGTACTGACTTGTTGATTGTGAAAGGAAATTCTTCTCTTCCTGAAATAAACAAGATACACCCTAAACAAGTGTCACCCTAACGGTCACAGATTTTCGTCGTGATGTCGAGTGTCATCTACGAATTATTATTAGACAACTTATTTAATTACAAAAACGTATAAAAAGTGTAAAAGATTTTAGTAAACATATGGGTCCTTTTTGTAATAAAAGATATATGTTCTTTCTTAAAGGATTTATTGTCGGTCAACAAAGACATAAGTTTTTTGAAACAAACTGGGATCGGTACGGTTCCTTCTTAACGATCATTATCAGTTAAAATGGTTCGTAAAAGATATAAACCCCGTGAAGTATTTAATCAAATATATCAAAAGTGTAGAAACATTCCGTAGTAGGGGTAAAATGGGTACTATTTTGACTCCGAGTCGACTCATTGAAAACATTCTAGTGTCTCAAACATTCGTTACCTTGACCCTGATACTTGTACCCGTCTATACTCTTTCCTCCCGGTGACGAACTCAGGGACACTAAAAACTCCATCCGAACGGAGGAAGTTTTACAACTGAAGGAGAGTTCACACACCCTGTTTAACCCAAGACGTGACGATAGACCCTTTTTACGGGACTCGGACTCACCTCTTGGTCTACCTATGACTTGGATATAGAAGAAAAGATTCACGAGAGGTTGAGAGATGGAATGTGACCCTAGTTGATCTAGAACTCCTAGAATCTTTGACTGTGAATGCCCATTTTTCTCTGACCGGGTTTACACCCAAGGTCCTGTCACCGACCTGTTCACTTGGTGAGGAAGACCGAAAGGAATCTAGAGTACTCTGATCTGGGGTTCTTACCGTCTGAACTCAGTGAATGGGGTGAGGGTCCGGTACAGGGTCCGAGTCCCGAAGATTCCAGGTGATGACTGTAACCAGAACTCGGTGTAAACTCAGGAACGTAGTAGCAAACGGACAAACAAAGTTGGTACCATAGTGAATTGACAAATATCGTGGACTCCTACCACCCCCTGCACCAGAAAATACATAGGTTGGACACACGGGTTCGGGAAGGAGTCACAAATGTAGGGTGTAGGTCGTCATAGTTTTTTCGGTGGGGTTGATAGATCGCGACTACCTTCTTTTGGTTGACAGTGTATGTTGAGACGATTTATGTCAACGTACGTAAACGATACTACAATGTTGTACTTAGACACGTGCACAACGGGACGTCGGACTTATGGAGAACATGAGAACAGATTAAAGGTACAGGGAGAGTATTATGGAAAATCATTTCGGAAGGGACTAAGGAGGACGTAAAAGGAGGTCTCCGGCTCCGAGGAAACCTCAGTGGGAAACAAATATGTAGAAAACTATCATTGTTACTGAGACATAAAGATTAATAATAAAGTATTCTGACAGAACGAGAGGTTTGATACTTGAAGAAGTTTCGATAGAAATATAGGGGTTGTTAAACAGTGGTATGAACTAGGTATGATTCATGGATTATTTATAAACAACTCAATTACTTACTTCTTCTTTTGGTTCTTCATGTCTGGGTTCACTAAAACGTTTTAAAAATTTACTCATTGAAGTTTAGTAGATTTGTGATGAAGTCCTACTTTTTAAAATAAACTTAGATGACGTTCAAGATAACTAAAGGAATATGTTTTATACACGATACAAGTTTCAGTTCCCCCGAAAGTACCGAAATTCAGTCTAGGAGGTAGTTTTAGGAAACCTTCATTGTGACTGTTACTCCTCTACCATTTACAATATAATATTTATTCCGATTTTTTACATACGGATTACAGTAAATCGTAACCCAAAAGGTTCTAGGTTTTCATCGGTACACACCGTAAATTTGAATTGTAGATGAGAAAGTTGGACAAGTCAACCCGATAAACACTTTGTAAGAGTAAATAAAGAAGTTTGCTTCCCTCGCTCTCATCCTACGGAAACAATTCTCGTGAAGGCGATTTGGTATTTCCATTCCAACAGTCACCCTTAGTCTACTGACCACCACCGTGACCTCCCCGGTGTCTCTCTACCTCTCTTATTGAACCAAGTTACGCTGAAAAGGAATACGATTGGAAACAGGAGGACTCGATTCTCGAAGATATCGAAGACCAGGAGGGAGGGGTTTGTCGATGAAGAATGAACGATCAGGTAAGGGAAGGATTCGGGGTGGTGTCGTCGATAAAATTGACTACCTCCTCTTAAAAAGAAAATCCGTAGGCTTTTCACTTCCACGAGAAGATTTGTTTTGTAGGAGGTTCTATGACAGTTCCTTCTTTATGATTTAGTTTTCTGTGTGGTTTTTGAATTTTGTTGACCTTAAAAAGGGTATAACTTAATTGACAAAAAGTCAATAGAAGATTTAATGTATAAAAGAAGTCTTTTCAAGTCTAGTAGTAGAAGTTCCCAGTTCCGTTTGAAACCGTCCTTCGGACTTTGACCCAGATTTCTTTAAGAGGAAGTCGATTGAAGAAGTACCGTACGGAAGGTGTTAATCTACAAGTAAACATCCGAATTTTGATAACGTCTGAAAAACAGACACATTTTTAGACATTATCACAATGTTAGTTGTCCCTATGGAGTCTCACTTCTCTAAATAATATAGACAAAGACTCTGGTTTTCTGTCCCCCAACTTATCTACTACCCCCATTTTCCTTATACTGACTGATAGACCCGACGACCCTCACTCCCTTAGTTTTTTTAGAAGTCCGGTTAAAGAAAATGGAGTGTTAAAGAGGGACAGGTCAGGATGAGTCAACCACTTTTTTTTTTTTTTTTTTTTCCGTGTCCAAAAGTGGTATACAAGAAACTAAGGGAAACGATCTTTATAATTATCGGGGGGGTGTGTTTTTTTATTTTACAAAACCATAAGAAATTTCTTATGTTCCTCTCTATTCTTTCGGAAGGAGTTGTTACTTACGTTTCTTTATCTCCTTTTGTTGTCTTACCCTTTCTGATCTCTACAGAAGTTCTTTTAATCTCTATGGTTCCCTTGTAAAGATCTCTTCTGTTACCGTGGGGTGAGGTCATGAGAACGGACCTTTTAGGGTACTTACCTCCTCGGACCTTCCAACGTCAGGTACCCCAGAGACTCCCAACCTGTGCTAATTCGTTGAAGTGAAGGTGAAAAGTGAATGTACGTAACCTTTTCCTTTACCGTTGGGTGAGGCACAAGAACGGACCTCTTAGGGTCCCTACCCCCTCGGACCACCCGACGGCAGATACCCCAGCGTGTCTCAACCTGTGTTGACTTCATTGAATCGTCGTCGTCGTCGTCGTTCCCTTGTAAAGTAAATTTCTACTCGATCTATTTCCTGTCTTTACCATACCTGGATTATCTTCGTCTACTATAATTCTTCTCCACCGTTCTTATGTGTCTTCTTGACATGTTTTTTCTCGACATACTGCGTCTATTAGTGCTACCACACTAGTGAGTGGATCTCGGTCTGTAGGACCTTACACTTCAGTTCACCCGGAATCCTTCGTAGTGATGTTTGTTTCGATCACCTCCACTACCTTAAGGTCAACTCGACAAAGTTTAGGACTTTCTACTGAGATACTTTCACGACGTGAGTTATGCGGTCGTTTAAACCTTTTGAGTCGTCACCGGTGTCCTGACCTTTTCCAGTCAAAAGTAGGGTTAGGGTTTCTTTCCGTTACGGTTTCTTGCGAGTTTGATGACGTGTTAACATGAATAGAGTGTGTGATCATTTCATTACGAGTTTTAAGAGGTTCGGTCCGAAGTCGTTACACACTTGGTACTTTAAGGTCTACAAGTTCGACCAAAATTTTTTCCGTCTCCTTGGTCTCTAGTTTAACGGTTTTAGACCTAGTAGTTTTTTCATTCTCTCAAGGTCTTTTTATAGATAAAGACGAAATAACTGATACGGTTTCGGAAACTGACACACCTAGTGTTATTTGGCACCCTTTAAGACTTTCTCCACCCTTATGGTCTGGTGGACTGGACGGAGAACTCTTTGGATATACGTCGAGTTCTTCGTTGTAAATCTTGATCCGTACCTTGTTGTCTGACCAAGGTTTATCCTTTTCCTCAGACAGTTCCGACATATAACAGTGGGACGAATAAATTGAATACGTCTCATGTAGTACTCTTTGAGACCCTACCTACTTCGTGTTCGACCTTAGTAATAACGACCCTCTTTATAGTTATTGGAGTCTATACGTCTACTGCGGTGGGAATACCGTCTTTCACTTCTTCTTGATTTTTCGGAGAACTACTTTTACCTCCTCTCACTTTTTCAACCGAATTTCGAGTTGTAAGTCTTTTACTTCTAGTACCGTAGGTCAGGGTAGTGAAGTACCCTTTATCTACTCCTTTGTCACCTTTGTCACCCTCTGAAAAAAACCCCCCGAGGTTTTAGTGTCGTCTACCACTAACGTCGGTACTTTAGTTTTCTTTGAATGAGAAACCTTCCTTTCAATCCTGGTTGGATCTATTGTATGAATTTTCGTCGCTATAATGAAACGGTTGTTTCCAGACAGATCAGTTCCGATACCAAAAAGGTCACCAGTATATACCTACACTCTCAACCTGATACTTCTTTCGACTCGTGGCTTCTTAACTACGAAAACTTGACACCACAACCTCTTCTGAGAACTCTCAGGGAACCTGACGTTCCTCTAGGTTGGTCAGGTAGGATTTCCTCTAGTCAGGACCCACAAGTAACCTTCTTGACTACGACTTCGACTTTGAGGTTATGAAACCGATGGAGTATACTTCTCAACTGAGTGACCTTTCCTGGTACTACGACCCTCCCTAACCCCCGTCCTCCTCTTACCTTACTGTCTCCTACTCTACCGACTTACCGTAGTGGCTGACATACCTCTACTCAAACCCACTTGAGGTCCTCAACCACTACCTGTCCCACCGGACCGTACGACACTAAGTACCCCAGCATTCCTCAACCTGTTCTGACTCGTTGACTTGACTTGACTTCCACAACTACGTGAAATTTCTATTAAAATTGACATCGTGTACTTGGGGGTAACTCTGTCTCTGGATTTCAGTGTTACCAGTAAGAGTCATCTACCTCTTATTCTAGCTATTTGGTTGTTGTTGTTGTTTTTACCCTCTTTCTTTTTCTATGCAACTAGTATAGTGTTCGAGATGTGTCGATGTTCAAAAGGGTGTCTTTACTTAAGATGATTAGTAATACCCAGGTGTTCGGCTCTTCCCTCCGTACTCAGTCTCTAAGTAAAAATAGTTTAATAATTATCAAACAGGTTTTCGGGGTTACACTAAGTTAATAACTGTGAAGGGATAAGGATTATACTCTTTACGTAAGTCGTTTAATACCAGAAGTTTTATATAAACGGCGGGGAGATTTCAGAAAGGTAAGAACGAGAAGAGAGAAGATTGGGAGACTAGGACGGGATTTAAGAAACGAAGACAGATAAATAATAGTCCCGATCACGAAATTATAAGAAAGAATAGGTACTTAATAGACTGTTTTTTTGACCTATACCAATTTTAATTCAAGGAGACTTTGTCAAAATTTTATGTCTGTATCTTAAATTAATTCGATTATTCATGAGTCTTATAGATGGTAGAAAGTCATGTCAAGTCAACGAGGCAGTACAGGCTGAGAAACACTGGGGTACTTGGCGTCGTACGGTCCGGAGGGACAGGTAGTGGTTAGGGCCTCAGGTGGGTTTGGGTACGGGTAGATCAACTACTCCGGTAGGTCGGTAGAGTAGGAGACAGGAGGGGAAGAGGAGGAGGGGAGTTAGAAAGGGTCGTAGTCCCGGAAAAGGTTCTCAGTCGAGAAGCGTAGTCCACCGGTTTAATAACCTCAAAGTCGAAGTTGTAGTCAGGAAGATTACTTGTGGGTCCTGACTAAAGGAAATCCTATCTGGTCAACCTAGAGGGACGTCAGGTTCCCTGAGAGTTCTCAAAAGATGTTGTGGTGTCAGTTTTCGTAGTTAAGAAACGTGAGTCGAAAGAAATATCAGGTTGAGAGTGTAGGTATGTACTGGTGACCTCTTTGGTATCGGAATTGATCTACCTCGAAACACCCGTTTCATTACAGGGATGAAAAATTATACGATACATCCAACCAGTATTGAAAGGAAGGTTTCTCATTCGCAGGAAATTAAAGTACCGACGTTAGTGGTAGACGTCACTAAAACCTTGGGTCTTTTTATTTCAGTCGGTAACAAAGGTGACAAAGGGGTAGATAAACGGTACTTCACTACCCTGGTCTACGGTACTAGAAGTAAAAGACTTACAACTCGAAATTCGGTTGAAAAAGCGAGAGGAGAAAGTGAAAGTAGTCCTCCGAAAAATCAAGGAGAAGGGAAAGACGGTATTCCCACCACAGTAGACGTATAGACTCCAATAACTATAAAGAGGACCGTGAGAACTAAGGTCGAACACAAAAGAGGTCAGGTCGCAAAGAATTTACTACATGAGACGTATCTTCAATCTAATCGTCCCACTGTTATATGTCGGAACTGCATGAGGAAAAGGATAAACCTTGGAACTGCATGAGGAAGGGACAACAAGGTNGGGTAGATAAACGGTACTTCACTACCCTGGTCTACGGTACTAGAAGTAAAAGACTTACAACTCGAAATTCGGTTGAAAAAGCGAGAGGAGAAAGTGAAAGTAGTCCTCCGAAAAATCAAGGAGAAGGGAAAGACGGTATTCCCACCACAGTAGACGTATAGACTCCAATAACTATAAAGAGGACCGTTAGAACTAAGGTCGAACACAAAAGAGGTCAGGTCGCAAAGAATTTACTACATGAGACGTATCTTCAATCTAATCGTCCCACTGTTATATGTCGGAACTACATGAGGAAAAGGATCAACCTTGGAACTGCATGAGGAAGGGACAACAAGGTACAGGCCAAGATTGACAACGAAGGACTGGACGTATGTTCAAAGAGTTCTCCGTCCAGTCCACCAGACCATAAGGGTAGAGAAAGTCTTAAAAGGTGTCAAATAACACTAGGTGTGTCAGTTTCCGAAACCGTATCAGTTATTTCGTCTTTATCTACAAAAAGACCTTGAGAGAACGAAAAAGGTACTAGGTCGTCTAAAACCGTTAAACTAGAGACCAAGGAGACGGAAAAGATTAGGTTGAACTTGTATACCTCCAAGAGCCAAGTACATAACGACTTCGGACCGATCCTCTTAAAACTCGTAACGAAATGATCACACACTCTATTCACGTTAACACGTCATCAAACTTGTAGCAAACCGTAACGGAAAGAAACCCTAACCTTACTTTTGACTGGAAAAGGTCAGGACACCGGTGACGACTCAAAAGGTTTAAACGACCGCATAACTCACGTCGTGAAAGTATCTCAGTAAAAAGTCGTAAACTTTATCGAGTTGACCCTTGGTAGTGGAGGTAATCGTAACAAACGTCACTACGACGGATTCCGGGTGAACTGAAGTGTAAGGTCCTACAGACCGAGATCCACTTACTAGTGTGGTAGCAAATAATAATAGATCCAGTATTTCTAGAAAAAACATGTCAAGACACATAAGAACTGTGGAGAAGAATTATAGTAGACGAAGACAATCCAGGGATGGTAAAGACAGGAAATAATTGTAGGATTGGATGGTAGAAATTCTATAATGATTACTTTTCTTACCAGATCACCTCCTTGAATACCAGATCACACCTGAAATGTTAGATCTACCTTTACTATTGGATTACTCTCCACTTCTGTTTCGTTACACTGAAACGTTACCTTCTCCTTGTTTCAAATCATCCTTGTGGTTCCTCCCTCCACGATAAAGACAGTTTTTCTTCCCTTCAGGAGGATTTCCTCCCCCAATTACGATTAACTAGTAGTAGTTAATATACCAATAGGTGACTAAACTTTTGATGACGAAACTTATTATTAAAATCTTTGATAAATATTGGATCCAATAAGAGATATTTATTCAAAATTACTTTGTAATTTACAGTCCCTCCCTCCAATGGATTTGATGATTTACTTCTGATTAAATAAAAACGAGAATTTAGAATTATTGTCGTAAAAAGACTTTCTGACGTAGGTTCGATTTAGGGACATCTTACACTTAAATTTTAAGTGTAAGTATTAAGTTTGGAATATCTGAATATGTTGTAGTTGTGGAAACCTTTGACAAAGTCATAGTTTCAATTCAGGGTTCCGACTCTCCATTTGTCCACAGGAACGAAACGGTTACCTCCTTTGACTTAAGTTTAGGGTCGAGACGGCGAACAATCAGGACACTAGAAACTAAGTCTATGAAATTAAAAAGTAGGTTTCAAAATCAAGAACAGAGGATTATCTCTTTATAATGTATCTAAAGTGATGACATGTGTGGACTTATACAAAAAGGGAGAAAGAAAAAATTTTGAAAACAAATTACAAAATAAAAAATTTTTCATATTTTATGTGAAATATATCCTGTTTTATATGAAGTTTTTTTGATAAAACCCCATATCAACTAATTGTTACAACACTATCAAAGTCCCCATGTCACTTCACTAAGTCAATATGTGTGCGTACATAGATAAAAAGTTTAATAAAAGGGTAAATTCACAATGTATTATGACTCGTCTCAAGGGACATGATATGTCATCCAGGAACAACCAATAGGTAAAATTTGTATCACTACACATGTACAGTTGGGGATTGATGGGGAGGGGGTAGTAAGAGGGACCGTTAGTATTCAAGGAACAGATTCAGATACTTAGACAAAGACAAGACATTCGAGTAAACATAGTAAAGAAAAATCTAAGGTGAATATTGGTTATAGCATATTATCGAGAGACTGAATGTAGTGGGTCAAACTGTTAGAGATCCAGGTAGGTACAACGACATTTACCGTAGTAAAGTAAGAAAAATTACTGACCCATTATAAGACAACATAAATACCCGATGTAGAAGAAATAGGTAAGGAGACAACTACCTGTACATCCACGAAGGTACAGAACCGATAACACTCGTCACGACGTTACTTGTAATATCACGTATATAGGACCTTTATACCTAAAGTTCAAACAGAGACGATCATGAGAACTAAACACGTGGACAAACGGAGAAGTTCACGAAAGTATAAATATTAGTGTGAATACTATAGTGTCACTCAGACCCGTCACTAATAATAGTGAGTGGATCGTGAGACGACGACGACGATTCAGTGAAGTCATCACAGGGTGAGACACGCTGGGGTATCTACCGTCGGGTGGTCCGAGATGGCAGGGACCCTAAGAGGTCCGTTCTTATGACCTCACCCAACGGTAAAGGAAGTGGTTATGTACTTTCACTTTTCACTTTCACTTCAGCGAGTCACAACAGGCTGAGAACCGCTGGGGTACCTGATGTCGGGTGGTCCGAGGAGGCAGACACCCCAAAAGGTCCGTTCTCATGACCTGACCCTACGGTAACGGAAGAGGTGTGGATCGTGAGATGGTCGTTTGATTTAGGTTGGATCCGACAAACAAAGAGATCGTGGTTTGAGTGATCATCTTCTCTGGTCAGAATTGGATCTAAAGTATTAAGGTTAACGATCTATGAGAATAGAAGTTCGAACACTCCAAAGGGAGGAGGAGTGGAAAGGGTTACCGTTGTAGTGGGTGAAACAAGACCTGTATTACGGTTCACGGAATGTCCGTCAGAGCACTTATTGAACTTGGAGTGACGTTCAATCTTTTCTCCCATGAAACCTTACTTTGGATGTTTACGGGAGAGGAGATGGATGATAAGGTGACATTTCAGGATTTCTGGTCACCAACCGAATGAGATCAAAACCATGGTAAGACTCACGACATTGTCGAGTCTATCTCAAAGTTCAGTCATCGTGATGGGAGGTCTTTCGGTAGGGTTTCTTTACTTTCAATTTGGACACTGAGGTCGTAAAGTGAACAACTTTTAGTCATTTACTGTCCTACGTAGACTTAATCAGTCTACAAACGAAAGTGTCCTTCGTTTATCCATCGGAGAAAAAAAATTAAACGATCACTTTACTCTTTTTCACTACTGAATATGAAGGAAACCACGAGTAAGAATAGTTAGAAACTCCAACCGGAGGGTGAATGTCTTCGTTCTGGATCATACTGATCCGTAGTCGTTTTTGAAGATGTACCACAATAGAAAAATTAGAATTAATAAACTATTTCTTCTGATTTCATTGGGTACCAAAGTTTTGAACAAATAATGGAAGTAGTTTAGTCAAGTCAGAGAAGACATCGAAAAAAATTCCCTTTAAGACCAATCCCGTCTAGAGAAAGACCTAAATTAGAGGTATACGGAAAGAGGGAAATCACAAGTATCCATAGATGAGAAGAGGGACCTTCGAGTCTCATTCTCATGGTTTCGAAGTCTCTACCGTTTTCACGTAATAAACTTATAGGCAAAAGTTACCCTCCTTTATTTGGGTACGATTGTCTCATAGGAGCTGTTTTACTTTTCGAAAAACAAAGGACTTCTTTATTTATTCCAATGTCGTGGTTGTCGAATTAGGAAGTAACCAGTTTATATAAACTCCTACATGTATTTATACAGAGTTTAAGAAGTAGAATTCGTAGTTTTTAATCCCACTTGAGAAAACTACTCGATAAACCCGATACTAAGTGACAGAGTCTGTTCGTCTGGTAGTTCTACTTAAAACTTAGATGTAATTTATTTTTAATACCTCAGACTTTTAGACCTCTTTGTAAATCGTGATGAGAAGGAATTTACAGTCCTATACGGGTTAAAGAGAGAGACCTTTATGATGTCCACTTTTGAGGTAGTCACTAACAAGTACAGACGGAGTCACGGTCCTATATATTCGTAAGTAAGTAAACCTGTTAAGAGAGTCTTTCTTCCTTTAATTGAAGTTTACCAAACCATCAGTGGAGTTTTTGTATAAACAGTTTCCCTTAGTCCGACCTCCAAATCTCTTTATAGACAACAACAACGAAACAAGTTTATTCGTCTTGTAAAAGGGGAGTCTTTAGACTTTCGGACCAACGGAGTGTAGGAAGTTCGGAGAGGATTTTCAGTGGAAAGGTTGCTGTGGAATGGGGGTTGGGATAAATTTTGACAATTGTGAAGAGGTCGATGGTATACGAAATAAACGAAAAGAGTTTACATAAATAATGGTCGACTGTTTGATGTATAAAGTGATAAAATATCGAAGAGACTAAAGGAGTCAATTTTACGTTCGAGGTACTCCCGTCCTAAAAAAAAGGACGATATAGGGGGTACGGATCTTATCAATGAAACAGTCTATATCCGTAAGTTATTCATAAACTCACTTACACAATCACTCGGTTATTAGATTCGAACCTCAGAATAATTTTCACTTTGGTATTTAGGTCTCTACAGTCCGTTATTATCGAGAAGGATATTAAAAATACCCGGTCTTGGAATAGAAATTATTTTGGTGTCTAACGAAAAAAATTTACATATACGGATGTCAAGTGGGTCTACCCTTGGACACTTTTTCCTCTTACAAAACCTTCACTTTTGTATTGAATTCTTTAAATAGGAAAGAAAAAAATAGTAATAGAGAGTTCATCTACGACCTCCACTGTTGAACTCACAAGTCTATGTACCACAAAAGATACGACCTCGAATCCTTCTCATCAAAACACACTTTTACATCCCTTTTGTGACATCCTACCTCTCTTTAGTGAGATTTTAAAACACGGACTCAAAGAATTCAACATTTTGAAATAGAGACCTTTCCCTTATGACACTCTCATTTTCATTTCCCATTTTATTTTAGTAAAACTTTTTATATTTGTGATCTATAATAACGACGAGTCAAAATATGAATAACAATTATTTCAATACATGAAACCGTTATACAATTGTAGATTGTGAATTACATCCTTTTATAACCGGGTATAACTTATAATAGGTCACAAACTTTTGTGAACCTATCTATACGAAGGTAACTGAAGTAGAACCCCTCTTCTACCTCTTTCCGTTAACACTGAAAGGATACCGAACTAAAATAATTTTGTTAAATAGGTATTTATATTTTTATTAAATTGTACAGAAGTCAAGTCAAGTCAAGTCAGCGAGTCAGTACAGGTTGAGAAACGCTGGGGTACTTAGCGTCGTGCGGTCCGGAGAGATAGGTAGTAGTTGAGGGCCTCAAGTGAGTCTGAGTACAGGTAGCTCAGACACTACGGTAGGTCGGTAGAATAGGAGACAACAGGGGAAGAGGAGGACGGGGGTTAGGGAGGGTCGTAGTCACAGAAAAGGTTACTCAGTTGAGAAGCGTACTCCACCGGTCTCATGACCTCGAAGTCGAAATCGTAGTAAGGAAGGTTTCTTGTGGGTCCCGACTAGAGGAAATCTTGTCTGACCAACCTAGAGGTTCCCTGAGAGTTCTCAGAAGAGGTTGTGGTGTCAAGTTTACGTAGTTAAAAAGTCACGAGTCGCAAGAAGTGTCAGGTTGAGAGCGTAGGTATGTACTGGTGTCCTTTTTAGTATCGGAACTGATCTGCCTGGAAACAACCGTTTCATTACAGAGACGAAAACTTATACGACAGATCCAACCAGTATTGAAAAGAAGGTTCCTCATTCCCAGAAAAGTAAAGTACCGACGTCAGTGGTAGACGTCACTAAAACCTCGGGGGTTTTATTTCAGACTGTGACAAAGGTGACAAAGGGGTAGATAAAGGGTACTTCACTACCCTGGCCTACGGTATTAGAAGTAAAAGACTTACAACTCGAAATTCGGTTGAAAAAGTGAGAGGAGAAAATGAAAGTAGTTCTCCGAAAAATTAAGGAGAAGTGAATTGTACAGAATTCATGGTAGTTTTATTTCAATCGAAAGTCAAATTCCAAATCAGGTGATAAAGTTGAACAAGTATTAGTTTAATATATCGAGTCTAAAAAGATACTTTCAAGATTTTATTATCCCTAGATAGATATGTGGACAGGGATTTATGTTTTACTGGGATCTTAATATTTAATATCATATAGATATAGTTCTTTATACTCTTGATTGATAAGATTATTTATACAAGTGACAGAGGTACGGTATCACCTTTCAAATCGACTGAGACCTTCTGTTTATAAACCCAAAGGACAGAAGTCAACTTATTGACCGAGACTCTTTGGAGTTTTACACGACCCCTTAATTCTGGGGACGGAAGGTATAACCAAGACCATGTTTTTTAGATGACGTACGTCAGAACCGGTTAGACGTAAGAAACCCTAAGTCAAAAATAAATATATTTTCATTTGTTTACTTAAGATAACAATGTCCTCGTAGTCTCTTACAATCTTGATTTCCTCTAAACGTGAGTAAATCAGATTGTACAAATGCAATATCTTCTTTGTTTAAGACTTCCCGGACGTAGAGAACCTACACGATTAAGATGACGATTAGAAAGGTCAGTCTAAAAATATCATTGAAGAATGAGGAAGGAGGTTTTACTTTACTTTAATTCGAAAGATAAATTTTTTGTAGGGTTTTCTATAATCGGTTTGATTCTTTGTAATAGTTCTCATCTAAATACTGGATACTGATAGTTACAATAAGAATTAGTTAGGGGGTTAACTTTATAAAAGGGAACGGATTCTTACACTTTACCTATATACAATTTTACTTTAATATATAGTACACGTGAGGTTAATTATGAAGAAACCATCATTCCCAACTACTATTTAAAAACTTGGAGATGATAAACTCTTCGTAAAACGTAAAAAAAAACAAAGTCAGGAAATTAGTCACCATAGATAGTAGTAAAAATAAAGTATTAAATAATAGTACCCTTTATTTACTAAACAGGATTTTATCTAATGTTTCTTTTACTTACAGTTTAACACCCTAAGTTATATTTCAGAACGACCGGAGTTTCAAATCCTTGGTAAGTGATAAGATATACTAGACTGATTTCTCTTTTAAAACAGAATTTTAAAACCCCATCAAATCTCAATAGGTGAAAACCTATTTTCGATGAATTATTGAGTTACTGAACTGTTAGGTGTCTCTCGTCTTACGGACCCAGTTGTACCTCCTCAAGGGGTAAACCTAGAGAGAAAGGATGATTTTATCTTTATTCCCTATCCTAAAGGAACCACCATGTCACCTATCGTCAACGGACGGTCACGTCCCCTGGACACATGCTAGGGACAAGACCCTTCTAAGGTGTACGGTGTCTCGTTGATTCAGAGACGTGGTGTTGATGACTCGGGTACACGACGTTTACGACTAGGGTACATGGGTCTCGGGAACGAGATGTTCATTTCGGTCTCGTTATTCTTCGGGTGTGTGACGTCACTTCTCAATCGGGGGTGAGCGGCGTTGATCTCTTTCGGACGTACGTCGTTACTTCTAGGACGTGTTAGTTTATAATTAATGAATTATTTTTTTCTCTTTATTCCCCATTCTATAAATTCACAATTTTCCATATCTTTCACTTTCAGTGAGTCAGTACACGTTGAGAAACGCTGGGGTACCTAATATGTCAGGTACCTTAAGAGATCCGGTCTTATGACCTCACCCATCGGAAAGGGAAGAGGTCCGTTAGAAGGGTTGGGTCCCTAGTTTGGGTCCAGAAGGTATGACGTCCGTCTAAGAAATGGTAGACTCGGTGGTCCCTTCGGGGTCTTATGACTTCACCTATCGGATAGGGAAGAAGTCCCATAGAAGGGTTGGGTCCTTAGTTTGGTCCCAGAGGACGTACCTTCTACCTAAGTAGTTAACTCGACAGTCCCTTCGGGTTTTCCATATCCTGATGTGAGTCTTTATCTTTCACTTTTAGAAATACAACGTCTTCGTCCCCCTCGGGTCTCGTTATCGACCCTAATTTCATAATATTGGGTTTACCTCCATATTGGTGTATATACATAATCTCTACTATGAAATCCTTGACATCCATGTCTTCAGTTTAGACGGTGTGTGTACCGTCCCTTGTCCTTTACCGTTGGTTACACTCGGGTCCTTCGTCCTGTGATGACGGACGGATAAATTTCTCGACTTTATCGAGTTTCACTTCAACGAGTCAACACAGGCTGAGAAACACTAGGGTACCTGACATCAGATGGTCCGAAGAGACAGGCACCCTAAAAGGTCCGTTCTTATGACCTCACCCAATGAATGTTAATCTGTGTAAGGTAAACTCATGTCTTTCTGACACACTCTAGACATGGGTACGAAGACTTATTGACGGTATCCACGGCTTTGTTTTAAACTATTTTATATTATAGATAAGACCCAATTTTTGGTGAGTACTTTATCGTTTACCTATAAAAGATCAATAAATACAATGTTTTAGGTAGTCGTTCGAATTATCCTTTTGTAATCTTCTACTTTTGACCGAAGATCGATTGTGTGAATCTGTTTCTTCTCTCTGTCTTTTCTTTCTTTAAGTACAACATTTTGAATCTCCTTTTCCATTTTAATCGTAACGAACGTGTACTATGGTAACACCATGTCTTTTCCGGTACTCTAAGTTTTAGTTTTGATAATGTTCGATACACTTCAAAATCCATGTTTATATTCATTGGAAGTTATTTTTTGTGTTACGAATCTGTTTCTATCATATGAATGTATTACTAATCGTTTTTTGTACTTTTTGATTCTTCTTTTGAAATCTCACGAGGACACTCTGTTTTTTTTTGTGAGTTTTTTTTTTGGATGAATAGGAATGTGTTCAAAGTATCGTATTGCAATGATTAAAAGGATTTTAATCAGTCGTCCAGATTTCGTAGGGTTGTTTTATTCTTGTATAAAAGAAACCTTTATTTGTTCGACTAAGTGTTCAAGTGTACTTCTTTATTTGTTTGTCATTATCAGTGACTTAGTACTATGAATACATTATCTTAATTGACACAGGAGGGTTTAAGTACAAGTATCCCAA
This sequence comes from Capra ibex, assembly GCA_006410555.1. Lineage (NCBI taxonomy): Eukaryota > Metazoa > Chordata > Mammalia > Artiodactyla > Bovidae > Capra > Capra ibex. The sequence continues at coordinate 251,449 of SJYO01035280.1, forward strand.
CTTCGGAATTAGGTATCACGGAATCTTACACTGACATAAACCTCTGTATTGGAAATTTTAGTGTCACTTCAATTTTACTTAGGAGATCCTACCTGGTATTAGGTTAGACTGACCACAGGAATATTTCTCTAATCCTGTGTGTCTCTCTGTGGTCCCCACAAGTACATGTCTACTTTCCTGTATATTCCTGTGTCGTTCTTCCACCGGTAGGTGTAACGTTCCTCTCCCTGGAGCTCTTTAGTTTGGGTGTTCGGGAAGACTCAAGTCATTGTGAAAAATGTAACTTTTAGATCATTCTCTATATATGATTTTAACAAAGTCCTTCCTTACGAATAGGGACGTTCTAAAAATCCTGGACTGTTCGTCATGGAATTCGTTAAATCATTAGAAGGTATTCCTCTCCAGACCACGATCTTAACCAGGAGTTAAGTTTCAGTAGTTTTTAGGTTGGATAAGTATGGGAGAATGAGTCGGTAGAAGTTAAAAACCCGAAAAACCACGAATACGATAACATTGGAGGTACTGTGTTTAGTCGATAGTCTCGAAGTCTGTACTGATATAGTGTAATCGTTGTGTCTGGTGTTCCTTCTTCCTCTCGTGCAGAGTGTCCCGACAGAAAAATTACGTATTTCTTTTCGAAAGGGGGTTGAGGGACCAACTGAAAGAAAGTACGAACCATTATAATTACACTATGTGTGTACGTAGGTAAGAAAGGTGTGTTTTAATGACGTATATTCATAGTCCGTTTATAAGTATACTCAATGATAATTATTAATTACAATAATTATTAGACCGAGACGTATAACCCTTGTTAGTATTTGACATCTCGACTCCTGTCGAACTCAATGATATCCTTAGTGGGTGCACAGAGATGGGTGACTTTTAGGACAATTTTATTGTCGTTAAACGATTTGACCAATTTCATTGATTAAGTTGGGTGTTATAAAAGGGATGATCAGAAGAGTCCTCTTCTAAGAGGTATATATTTATTTAGTCTTATAAATAACATGTTAGAGATCTATATCTAAATCCACTGTACTCCCTATATTTTTTTTTGAAAGGTACTTGTTATAAGAAAATCTAAATAATCCCTTTATTCTAGATATAAACTTTCTTTTACACCGGTTCTTACTTTATAGAGATATTTTCATTACTAATACGACACGACACGATTCAGTGAAGTCAGTACAGGTTGACACACTGGGATGCCTGACGTCGGGTGGTCTGAGAAGACAGGTCCCCTAAGAGGTCGTTCTTATGACCTCACACAACGGTACGGGAGAAGGTCCGTCCCCTAGAAGGGTCACTGACTTGAACGTAGAGAATACAGATATATACAAAATTTAAAAGTAAGACAAATCAAGCGTCAAGGGGTTTGAAGGTGAGGAAAGGAAATTGGGTGTTAAAGGAAGGCAAGAGAGGAAGGTAAGGAGGAGTAAGAGACTTCGAGTCTAATTCCCAATAGAGGACATATTTTGAAACAGGTTGGTTACTGTAGGAGAAACACATCGGAGACGTTTTACAAAGTTGTCGTGTTCGACAGTTAAGAACGAACATAAACAAACGTACGAACAGAGTAGGTACTAATGTGAGTAAGTCGAAATACAAGGACTGTAGATTGTGTTGTAACTTTTGTTTTCTCCAGTTCGTTTATTCACTTATTTTGTTACCCTCAGACTGATAAATTTTTCCTCCGTCTTATGTTATAACATTCCTAGTTTCTTGATCCCTTCGTGTCCTCAGAAAAACTCGGGAAGTACGACGTCCTTACTTATTTGATCTAGATCTCCGTACGAATGAGATTTTCTGTTTCTCGACCGACACATGTCAGAAACTTAACTAAAATTCATTTAACGTCACTCTTTATTCCCAAAGGGACCATCGAGTCGACCATTTCTTAGGTGGACGTTACGTCCTCTGGGGCCAAGTTAAGGACCCAGATCTTCTAGGGGACCTCCTCCTGTACCGTTGGCTGAGGTTATAAGGACGGACCGCTTAGAAGTACCTGTCTCCTCGACCCGTCCGATATCAGGTACCCCAGCGTTTCTCAGTCTGTATTGACTCACTGGTTCGTGAGACTCTTTATTTTAGTATGAACTGACAAGGACCCGATTTTTGAAACTTCTGTTTATATAAAAGGACAAAGACACGATTTGTTTTGACCCTGACCCGTTTTCGTTAAATCGTCGAACGATATCATTTACAAACGAAACCTTCTATTCAGACACTTGGTTGGTTTTATCGAATGAATGTTTCTGAGTCGAGTGAAGTTCTGGAAGAGGAAAGGTACAGGTGGTTTGGTTTCAATGAAACAATATTTAGGACGGTTAGGCAAAGGAGGGAACGTTGTAGACGGAATTTTTAATGGACTCCGAGACATATGAAAGGTGGAAGTCTCTGGACCGATTTTTAGATAATGTGACCACAAGAGAGAATTGAGATTTGTTTGAGTCTAAAAGAACTAGTTGTACACAGAGATCCCCAGAAAACCCAGCTCGATTTCCGGTTAGTAAAGTCAAGTCAGCGAGTCAGTACAGGTCGAGAAACGTTGGGGTACTTAGCGTCGTGCGGTCCGGAGGGACAGGTAGTGGTTGAGGGCCTCAAGTGAGTCTGAGTACAGGTAACTCAGTCACTACGGTAGGTCGGTAGAGTAGGAGCCAGCAGAGGAAGAGGAGGACGGGGGTTAGGGAGGGTCGTAGTCTCATAAAAGGTTACTCAGTTACGGCTCNACTTAGCGTCGTGCGGTCCGGAGGGACAGGTAGTGGTTGAGGGCCTCAAGTGAGTCTGAGTACAGGTAACTCAGTCACTACGGTAGGTCGGTAGAGTAGGAGCCAGCAGAGGAAGAGGAGGACGGGGGTTAGGGAGGGTCGTAGTCTCAGAAAAGGTTACTCAGTTACGGCTCCAGGTCGGAGTCATCTCAGGTCCCCCAGACAGCTCAGGACTCCGGAACGAATAGTCCAGAGAAGGTGTACTGGAACAGTACCTACCCTACCGGGTCCCTCAGGGAGCTCAGGACGTACTGGAACAGTACTCACCCTAGAGGACACGACCGAGGGTCGTGGAGTTGAGAAGTGTACTCCACCGGTTTCATGACCTCAAAGTCGAAATCGTAGTAAGGAAGGTTTCTTTAGGGTCCCGACTAGAGGAAGTCTTACCTGACCAACCTAGAGGAACGTCAGGTTCCCTGAGTTCTCAGAAGAGGTTGTGGCGTGAAGTTTTCGTAGTTAAGGAGTCGCGAGTCGAAAGAAGTGTCAGGTTGAGAGTTTAGGCATGTACTGGTGACCTTTTTGGTTATCATTGGAATTTTACTTAAACTGTATATGGGTCGAAACTTCTTATCATCTAGACTCCATCCTTTCGATAAAAACACAACAAATGGAATTTAAAATAAGAAGAGGAGTTTATACTCCTCCAGAATTATTAAATATTGTTGTATAAAAACGAGTAAAAATTTTATTGTCGGTTTCAATAGTTAAAAAAGTGAACGAAGGAGACTATTCTTAATAAATGAGTATAAAAGTATGACTTGAAATTACTGACCATAATGGAATTTTTATTGGTAAATAAATAAAAATTGTCGAAATAATCCTGTGTTCATAAAAAAATGTACTTTACAAGTAAAGGACACTTTCTTAAAGGTTCTGTATTTTGGTAACGGAGGAAACCTTTACAAAATTGGATTACTTACAGGTACTTTTTCTTTTATGTGACAGTGGTGAGATAATGTTCTACAACAAATATCTTTAAACTATATAAAATCAACGAAATGATATAGTTTAATGTTGATCAACAGTAGTAGGGACTTTGGATATTAGACACGACTTACTTAATTTGTTTAATTTTTTTTTTGGATATCATTTTATCTACAAACCATTTATTTATTTATCTATTCACTCACTAATATTTAACTATATTACGGTCCTTAGGTGTCAACGAATTCATAAAATTACTTATAAAACGGTAAAATTCTTAATGACTGACGGTCATAAAGAAATAAAAAATAAGAAGTTTTCTAAGCAAAGGTAGGTGGAAAGACAAGATAAAATTAGTAAAAAATATCGGGTATACAAAATAAACGGTAAAAGGAAATAACAAAGGAAAATCGTAATGAATAAACGAAAAGAAACATCAAATAAACTAGGTATTTCTAGAATATTTTATTAAAAAATAATTAAGGTATAACGATATAAGAGTAATTCGATTAACATGTACGAATCGTATTGAAGTTGAAAATAAATGGGGAATTACGTTTAAAGAAGTGAAGGAACCTCAAATTTTTTTTTTCATCTTCTTAATTTTATGTCGTACATTTTTATTTCCTTTTTCATATAAAAAATCTTTGACGAACATTCTTCACTGGTAGGTACCCTAAAAGGTCCGTTCTTATGACCTCACCCATCGGATAGGGAAGAGGTCGTCTAGAAGGGCTGGGTCCTCAGTTGACCCCAGAGGACGTAACGTCCGTCTAAGAAATGGTTGACTCGATATTCCCTTCGGATCTGAAGTTCATTTTCTTCATGTTTATTGATTAAGTTTAATTTCACAGTATAAAAATGTTTACCTCTACTTTATACTATCCTCTGTATTCTTCTCGCCAATACTAGAGGTTTTATTCTCATCCTTTTGGAAGTCCTAAAAGATCAATGACTAATTCATAAAACAGTTTATATCAACTCTCTTTCTCTTCTATCAAATCCGATTTGTCTCTGTTTCTACAGACGTTTACACACCGGGACAGTCACTGCCACTTCTAATACCTTAAATTTTCCTTTATTCCGTTTGTTTTTTCACCTTTCTACACTCCCTGGTCTGACACTTCCGGAACTTGTAGTACGATTTCTCAAACATAAATGTGGGAGACCGGGTGTATGCACAAGGTTGTCATCGACTCTAGAATCGACATGGTCTTAACGAAGTCCTTCTAGTATGAGAGGTTCTGAGTAAATGAGGAACTACGTAAAAGTCTTATAACTAAGAACCAACGAATAAGTACGAGAGTCCAATTTGTTGTTTTTGAGAACATTACTCGAGTAAAAATTATAAGACGTAAGAATTAAAATAATTAACATTGATTCGAAAAGAGGGTGAATAACTCAGTGACCGTTATGTTACAGACCAACTGTTAAAGGGGTAAAGTCGGGACACGTCCTAAACTGTACAAAGAGTTCTCTCAATACACCGTTGTCGTGGAGTGTAAACGTATGACGAAACAACAAACGGTGGATAAAAGTTTATGTGACATTGAGACAGTGTAACACATTACGTAACACAGGAACAATAAACTGTTTGTAATCCGGTTCGAGAAATATAAGTTAGGGTAAATCTTTACTCTTATAACTGCGAATGCTTGCAATTCTCTGAAGTATTCTAGTATCCTAATTATTGATCTTTATTCTAGTCCCGACTCAGATCTTAAAGGTGCAATTGGTAGTACGATGTAGTAAAGACAATATTTGTGTGTATGGGGTTTTGATAATGTAAAAGTTGTCCGGTTGTTCCGTAAAAATTTAGTCACTGAAAGGTCTGAAACAAGGAGATTTAAGAATTAAGTTAAGTCTGACTATAATTTAAATAGAGTGAACAAGTTACGTAGGTTTTAATAGTTTTTACATAGTACATTAGAAAAGAATGTACCTGATGGGGTCGGTTCTCTCGTTACGTAAACTTCAACATACGGTTTCGAATACGTAATTTTATATAAGTTAAGTCAAGTTAGCGAGTCAGCACAGACTGAGAAACGCTGGGGTACCTGATGGCACTCGGTAAGTAGTGGTTGAGGATCTCGAATGAGTTTGAGTACAGGTAGTTCAGCCATTGCGGTAGGTTGGTAGAGTAGGAGACGGTAGAGAAAGAGGAGGGTGGAAGTTAGAAAGGGTCTTAGTCGCAGAAAAGGTTACTCAGTCAAGAAACGTAGTCCACCGGTTTCATAACCTCAAAGTCGAAGTCGTAGTCAGGAAGGTAACTTATAAGTCCTGACTAAAGGAAATCTTATCTGACCAACCTAGAGGGACGTCAGGTTCCCTGAGAGTTCTCAGAAGAGGTTGTGGTGTCAAGTTTTCGTAGTTAAGAAGCCGTGAGTCGAAACAAAAATATCAAGTTGACAGTGTAGGTATGTACTGGTGTCCTTTTTGGTATCGAAAATCTGTCTGGAAACAACCGTTTCATTACAGAGACGAAAAGTTATACAACAAGTCCAACTAGTATCGAAAGGAAGGTTCCTCGGTCGCAGAAAATTAAAGTACTGACGTCAGTGGTATACGTCACTAAAAACTCGGGGGTTTTTATCAGACAGTAACAAAGGTAACAAAGGGGTAGATAAAGGTACTTCACTACCCTGACCTACGGTACTAGAAGTAAAAGACTTACAACACGAAATTCGGTTGAAAAAGTGAGAGGAGAAAGTGAAGGTAGTTCTCCGAAAAATCAAGAAGAAGTGAAAGACGGTATTCCCACTACAGTAGACGTATAGACTCCAATAACTATAAAGAGGGTCGTTAGAACTAAGGTCGAACACGAAGTGGGTCGGGTCGTAAAGAGTACTACATGAGACGTATCTTCAATTTATTCGTCCCACTGTTTTATATCGGAACTACATGAGGAAAGGGTCAAACCTTGGTCAGACAACAAGGTACAGGTCAAGATCGACAACGAAGAACTGGACATATATCTAAAGAGTCCTTCGTCCAGTCCACCAGAACATAAGGGTAGAGAAAGTCTTAAAAGGTGTCAAACAACACTAGGTGTGTTAGTTTCCGAAACCGTATCAGTTATTTCGTCTACAAAAAGACCTTAAGACAACGAAAAGAGTTACTAGGTTACCTACAACCGTTACACTAGAGACCGAGGAGACAAAAGATTTAGGTTGAACTTGTAGATATTCAAGTGTCAAGCACATGATAACTTCGGACCGAACCTCTCAAAACTCGTAATGAAACGATTGAAAACTCTACTCACGTTAACACACCATCAAACTCGTAAGAAACCGTAACGGAAAAACCCCTAACCTTACTGGGACTGGAAAAGGTCAGGACACCGGTGACGACTCAAAAGGTTTAAACGACCGTACAACTCACGTAGTGGAAGTGCAGTAGTAGAAAATCCCGAACTTTATCGAGTGGACCTTAAGGTAGTGGAGATGATCGAAACAAGTATCACTACGAAGGATTCCGGGTGAACTGAAGTGTAAGGTCCTACAGACCGAGATCCACTCACTGGTGTGGTAGTACTAATAGACCCAGTACTTCTAGGAAAAACAGATCAAGAAGACACATAGGAACGGTGGAGAAGAATTATAGAAGACGAAGACAATGCAGGTATGATAAAGACAGGAAATGACTCGGGTAGAAACGTACTTTATAAGGAAACCATAGAGATTAAAAGAACTTCTCTATAGATCGGAAAGGGTAAGATAACAAAAGGAGGTAAAGAAATGTAACTAGTGACTCCTTCCGAAAGAATAGAGAGAAACGATAAGAAACCTTGAGACGTAAGTCTACCCATATACAAAGGAAAAGAGCAAACGGAAAACGAAGACAACAAAAGAGTCGATAAACATTCCGGAGGAGTCTGTTGGTAAAACGGAAAAACGTAAACAAAAAGAACCCCTACCAGAACTAGTGACGGACCACAGGTTCCAGTACTTGGAGGTAGGTATCAAGAAGTCCGTGAGATAGTCTAGATTAGGGAACTTAGATAAATAATGAAGGTGACATATTAATATTATTATTTCGTATAATAATTACCTATTTATCAACATTTTACGTGGTTACCATTCTGTTGGTAAAACTTTAGATTTGTATAAAGTGAAGAAATCTAAAATCTTAAGATTTATATAAAATAATAAAATTATGTTTTGTTTAAAGAATTCTCTTTTAACTTTGTAATACAAAGACTTCAGTTTCAGTCTTATTTGTATATTAGAGGGGTCATAATATGATCAGTGATAAAGGAAAAAATTCAAAATAAAAAATTAACTTCCTATTAACACAACCAAAGAACGTTTGTAGTTGTACTTAGTCGGTATACCAAGTGATAAAGTTTTAACATAGAGGAACTACAATATTGACACCGGAACTCCCTGGAAATAAGTGGGTACTGATCCTTCTAAGAATCGGTAATGACATGAAGGTAAGGACAAGTTGGTCGTCGTGGTCGATCCAAAGGGTAGAGAAATGGTAGGGTTTACATCGTTATGAAAGGACACTAACTTAAGTGAGAACGGAGAGGAATTCTTTCAGTAACGGTCGACTTCTTTTTCTACTTCAGATTATTTTTGGTGTCCTCATAATAATTTAAACTAAATTTACTTGTTGAAATAATCTCTTTTTATTTTCAAGACAAGGGATAAACAATTTCTTTATGGTAAAACTACAATATGTATTGTCTCGATTCGTTCTTTAATATCGGATCATACCAAGATGGACTCTTTTCTTATTTTGCAGGAAAATTTTTTCGAAATAGTAGTTTCATTAAGAATTTTAGAGTATCGATTCTCCGTAAGTAACTATTGACTTTTAAACTTTTTGATAGGTCCTTCCTTTTGGTTCATTATTGTCAAACATAACTAATTTATAGTAAAAAAGTTTATAGTAAACATTTATATATACATGTTCACGGGTCGAGGAGGAATCGTCTTGAGGATTCTCTTGTTTATGAACCTCGGTGCCTTATTGGTTTGTCTTGACTTCTTCTCTTTTTACATAATGTACATTTAATAAAAATAAGACCTCTGTCTATTTTCGCCAAAGAGATTTGTCTACCGTACTCGGTTTTATTTGAAATTACCGGTAAACCCTTTTGTACTAACTGATTCGTCGTCTTACTTTGTACAAGAGGTCTCTTGTCTTGTCCGGAATCCTTGAGGTAGTCCTTTTTACACATTACTAGTACTACTGTTGAATAGATGAAAAAATTAATGGAATTCTTAGGTTATTTCTTTTATTTACACAAGAGAGTGTTCTTTCTTAAATGGAGTTTTTGAATAAACCATAGGAAATTTATTTGGTGTAAGTATAAAATATCCGTACATATAATTTAGATTACAATCGTTCTTTTGGGTTCGTAATATTAAACTCTTTAGATAAGTGAAATAAATGTCAATCGTGATCCCTTTAGTTTTCCGATACAAAGACTATTTTTACTGACTAAATGTAAAACAATTATATTTTTTCTATTTACTATCGAAATAACTGAGACATAAAACTTGACAATTGAACAAATTTTTATCTTTATCCTTAAAGGGACCACTAAGTCACCAATTCTAAGACATGAAGGTTACGTCCCCCTTACCCAAACACCGGTTTTTTGTTTTTAATCACAGGGATAGAAAGTAATAAATTGTGGGAAAGTTGTAAGAGAAGAGTAGATTTACAAGATAAAGACGGAAAAAAAGAAAGGAGGTGAAGATATGATAATAAGTACGTCAAAGTATCCTCCTACTGTCACTGTTCGGATACTTAAGGTTATCATTTGTGTGTCGTGACTTCAGGAGTATTATTACTCGGTCCGAGAGATATAAAATTAGAAGTAAATAAACAGGAAAACTAGGGACTCCTTTTTAGAGTGTAAAGTAACACAAAATGTATTGAAGGAAGGTCTCATATTCGGTAAAATAACTTGAATAAAATATAGAAAAAGAGATAGTCAGATTCAAGGAACTCGTGTCCTGGGAGATTCGTAGAAGCACCTTGGTTGAGTTACGGGTTCTGACTTGTTCACCACAATTGAGTTGGTCATGATAGTTGGAAAAAGAATGTACCGGTCATCATTTATTAAGTCTGAAAACTCCCGGTAGGTTAGAGACAGTGTTGATGAGTTGAGACGGTGACATCATCCTTTAATCGGTATTTATTTTACAAAAAAAATATTACTCGTACTGAGAGTAAGTTATTTTAAAATAAATGTCTTTCCACCTGTAGGATATAAAGTTATTTTGAAATAAGTGTCTTTTACGCCCGACGGGTGTCACGGTAATTAAATGGTTGTGGACGATATCCTCCCATCCGTATTTGTGTTTTCACTTCCGATTCCCCACTCAGATTTTGTGACATCGAATCCACTTTTAATGAATGTGGCGTACGGTACACAAGGATTCATTTTATACCAACAGAAATCCAAAATTTGAAATACATTTATTATAGTATCTTGTTTGTCGAAGGATGTAAAACGAAAACTCGTTACGTGTTCACACCGGAGATCAAGTAATACAGACTGTTAACATATTATAAGATAAGATAGTCACCCGGTGTCAAAAGGGAACGACAACTACTATTCACAACTTTGTTGTGTTTAGAAAACAGAGTGTCAATTAAAAATTGATGGTTTTTACGACGTTGATAGAATATATTTAAGAAAACTTTTACATGGTTTAAAAGACTTCCCTGAGTTGGATCTTTACTTTCACGTTCCAGTAATCTGTATTTTTTGAGTCAAAATTGTCTATCAAGGATAACATCCGTCTTATTATCAAGGAGTTTCTTCAGGTACAAAATTAGGGGTCTTAAACACTTATACAAACAAATGTACCGTTTTCCTTTAATTCCAACGATTGGTTGACTGGAACTCTACTCTAATGGAACCCAATAAGTCCATCTAGGTCACAGGAGTGTTCCCAGGAATATTCATGTTCTTCCTTCTTTTTTCACTCTCCTTCTTAGTCTCTCTACCATTATACTCTTCCTCAGTCGAGTTACAAAGACTGTACTTCTACCTCCCTTACATCTCCCGGAGATCTTCGATCATTTTTTTGTTCCTTCGTCTGAGAAAGGATCTCAAAGGTCCTTCCTTATGTTGGGACGACCGGGTGAAATTAGGTTTCTCTGGGTAAAGTCTAAAGACTGGAGGTCATGACACTCTATTATCAAAACACAACAAAATTCGATGAACTAAATAATAATTATGTCGTGGTTATCTTTTAATCATGTACAGATATAACGGTATGTTACAATCGAGTACGATTAAATATTCAAATGATCGTCATATATTACGGATCTCAATAACAAACAAACATATACCAAAATCCTTCCCTATATTGATACAAAAAGTTATAATCGATGAGTCATGTTAAATAACATAGTAAAGATGATTATTCATTATCGTTAAAGTAATAATATAGTTTAAGTTTAAAAATATATATCATCTAGATAAAGAATCCATAAAAAAAGTAAGACTAACCAGGGAAATAGATCCGACGAAGTTATGGTATACTGTAACCAATAGTAATAAAACATTCAAAACAGTAAATATTAAATGATGACAAAGTATTAAAATGGAATAAAAAGAAGTTTCAACAAAATCGTTGAGAACCGTAAAACAAGAAGGTATATTTCTTAAGATCTTTAAGAGAGGTAATATAACGAAGAGACTATAAGACAATAAAAAGAGAACATAGAAAAGATCTTTGGAAAGATAAAAGGAAGAGAATACTGACGAGATAATAAAGAAGAAGAAAATTAATTAACGGGAGACGAAACGAAACCGTAAATCGTGAGAAGACTAATTAAACAAAAGAAAGATGTCAACGTACTGAATGTCTTCCATTCCTCTTTTCTTCAGAGGTCTTAGGGTTCAACCGTTCATTCAAGTAAAAAGGTCTCTCGTCATAACATATATTATCGATAAAGGAATTACCACAACCATATGTACCTGTGAAGTCTTTAGCACTCTCCACCACACCCTTGGATCGGTCATATGTTTTGCAAATTAAGATTCTCTTTTACATAGACGTAAGATTCGTTGCCTTACTCAAAAATTTTATGTTAGTCAAAAATTCCATCTTTGACGGAAATATTTGTGTGTGAGTGTATTTATGGTCTGCCTAAAACAAACATACACAAGGTGTTAGGGTTGAGGGAGGTGAATGTTTATCTGAAATACTACCGGAGGTTGTAGTAGATAGTTGAATTACTGTAGCTCTTTTCAAATCAAGAGATTCTTGGTCCAGACTTCAAATCTATAAAAAAAGTCGTAACTTTTTAATATTGTGATTTCTTACGTTTATCGGTCTTCAGTATGACTTCTCTTGATAGATTTGTTAAAATATTCCCAGAAACACCTATAAGGGAATTAGTAACCCGGCCCCTTGTGGTTTGGTTTACATGTAGGGAAGGTCTTCTGGCAATCGAAAAAGTGTCCTGTTTTAAAATTATAATATAGTAACCGAGAATTTCTTCGTATGACTCTTATATGAGTTTTTATGATACCATACGAGGAAGGGTGTCCCTACGAGTTTTTTTTTAATATTTAATTTCTAACAGAAACCTCAGATAGGTGACACTATAAAAGACTATGAAGAAAAGAAGATCTATTGTAGGAAAAGGTTGAGTTTATAGTTGGTGAAAAATTCTTCATAACACGGGGAGATCTAAGGTTTTCTTAAAGAAGTTACGAGATTTATTCATGTAAGGGTGAATTATATTCTAAGTGTAAGTGTAAAGTAAGTATTAAAGTAACGTTTCATCAATGACAAACTCTTTGATTCAGAAGTTCTTATAATGGATAGTAATAACTTTTGTTTTACTCGATGAAAAGAATCCTCACATACGTAATATTTTTCTGTAAAATCTCTTTTACAGAGTTTTGTTTCCTTAGATATTGTTACCTAATAGATTCTCATAATATTTACTACCCGTCATTTGAATAAAGGGGTGGTTTAATTCCTAGTACAAACGTTTTAAATTGGAACACAGGTACTCGTGAAGTAACTTTTAATTTATAAGAGACGGAGAGACTTTCACTTTCACAATCAGTGAGTCAATACAGGTTGATAAACGTTAGGGTACCTGACATCGGGTGGTCCGAGGAGTCAGGAACCCTAAGAGATCCGTTCTTATGACCTCACCTGACGGTAAAGGAAGATGTTCCCTAGAAAGGTTGGGTCCCTAACTTGGACCCAGAGGATGTAACGTCCGTCTACGAAATGACTGACTTGGTTGTCCCTTCCCAAACGGAGATACTCAAACGGATTAAATCTATGGAGTATTCACCTTAGTACGGTATGAAGGAGAAGAAACTGTGAATAAAGTGAATATATTACAGGAGGTTTAAGTGGATACAACACCGTTTACCGTCCTAAAGGAAGAAACATTTCCGACTTAATATAAGATAACATACAAATATGTAAAAGACATAGATAAGTAGTCACTACTGTAAATCTAATAAAGGTATAGAATCGATAGTAACTTATCATGACGTTACTTGTACCTTCACATCTGTAGAGAAGTTCTAACTAAAGTGGAGAAAACTTATATATGGGACTTCATCCTGACGACTTAGGACCATCAAGTAAGAAAAAGAATTGGCGTAATAAAATGCAAGGGTAGTTGTCACACATTCTCAAGGTTAAATAGGTATAGGAACGGTGAACAATAGAAACCCAAAAAAAAAAAATTATTATTAGTAGGATTGGAACATCGAGTCAGTCATTTCTTAGACGGACGTCACGTTCCATGGACCCAAGTTAGGGACCCAACCCTTCTAGGGGACCTCTTCCTTTACCGTTGGGTGAGGTCATAGGAACGGACCTTTTAGAGTACCTGTCTACTCGGACCACCCGACGTCAGGTTGCCCAGTGTCAGCCCGTGCTGACTCGTTGATTGTGATTGGTTACATTCTACTATAGTATAACATAAAAATTAAACGTAAAGGGTTATTAATTACTACGAACCGTAGAAAGGTGTGTTTTTTTTCCTATATTTAAGGAATTTTGTTTGATCCTCGTTTTGATACTGGGTTGTTAGGGTGATGACCCATATATGGGAATCCTTTGGTATTGACTTTTTCTGTGTACATGGGGTCACAAATGACGTCGTGTCAAATATTATGGTATTGTACCTTTGTTGGATCTACAGGTAGTTGTCTACTTACCTATTTCTTGATATCATGTATATACGTTACCTTATAATGAGTTGGTATTTTTCCTTACGTAAGCTCAGTCAAGATTACTCCACCTACTCGGATCTCGGATAGTATCTCTCACTTCTTTCAGTCTTTCTCTTTTTGTTCATAGTATATAATTACGTATATATACCTTAGATGTTTCTACCATGACTACTTGAATGAAAGTCCCTTCGTTATCTCTAATGTATATCTCTTGTCTAAACACCTGTGTCACCCCCTTTCCTCTCCCACCCTGTTTAACTCTCTCATCGTGACTTTATATATGTAATGGTATTCATTGTATTTATCGGTCACCCTTAAACGACATATTACGTCCCTCAAGTTTACGCACGAGTCACTGTTGGGGCTGCCCACCCTACCCCACTCTTTACCCTTCCTCCAAGTCTCATTCCCCTGAATACATATGGATACCGTCTAAGTACAACTACATACCGTCTTTGGTTGTGTCATAACATTCCGTTAATAGGAGGTTAACTTTTATTTATTTAAAATTTTTTTCTTTTTTTGTCCTGTGTTCCTTTGAAACACTCCATAAGTCAAGTCAAGTCAGTGACTTAGTACAGACTGATAGACACTGGGGTACTTGGTGTCGTACGGTCCAGAGGGACAAGTAGTGGTTGAGGGCCTCAAATGGGTTTGAGTCCAGACAACTCAACCACTACGGTAAGTCGGTAGAGTAGGAGACAACAGGGGAAGAGGAGGACAGGGGTTAGGGAGGGTTGTAGTCCCAGAAAAGGTTACTCAGTTGAGAAGCGTACTCCACCGGTTTCATAACCTCAAAGTCGGAGTCGTAGTCAGGAAGGTTACTTGTGGGCCCTGACTAGAGGAAATCCTACCTGACCAACCTAGAGGAACGTCAGGTTCCCTGAGAGTTCTCAGAAGGGGTTGTGGTGTCAAGTTTTCGTAGTTAAGAAACCGCGAGCCGAAAGAAGTGTCAGGTTGAGAGTGTAGGTATGTACTGGTGACCTTTTTTGTATCGGAACTGATCTACCTGGAAACAACCGTTTCATTATAGAAACGAAAAATTATACGATAGATCCATAATCCATACGGAAAATGGAACAGTGCTACTATAGTGTCCACAAACGTATACAAGTTCGAGTTTAACATGTACAATTTATACATGTCAAGGAATAACGTTATTTAGACGAAATTTTACTTTTAATCTGTCAAAATATCTTTCTTTGTTATAGGATTTAACTTATGTACGCGTTTAAACTTTAATGTGTTTCTTGTCATTTAGTTCATACCTTAAAAAAAAAGATACAACCGTTTGACCTTGTTAACACCGAGAATACAGTATTGTGAAAACTCAGTAAGTACAGTACACATTAAGTGGGTTTGTTTTTATTAACGGTCTGGGAAAGACACTCCCCACGACACACAACTCTAACGAGTTGAAGTATGGTTTCACATGGTCTTTTAAGTTAACTCTAAATAGACCATGTTCATTAATAGAAATCGTTAAATATTGACCTAGTATCATAAATCTATACTTTTTTTTTTTTTTTTCCAATCGGTTCTTACAGACTTGAGTTTTGAGTCCTTACCTGATATACATTGGGTTCAAAATGGTTCTGGGTTTCTAACGTTATAGTCGAGTTTAATGTAAAAGGTGTTATTAGAGGTAGAAGACGACTTACTGAACGTTCATAAAGACACTTTTGGGGCTTACGAATTAAACGTTCACGAATTTGAGGAAACTCTTTCGCTATCGTGAGGTGAGGTCATGAGAACGGACCTTTTAGGGTACCTGTTTCCTCGGACCATCCGACGTCAGGTACCCCAGAGTTTCTCAGCCTGTACTGACTCACTGAAGTGAAAGTGAAAAGTGAAAGTGAAAAGTGAAAGGACGTAACCTCTTCCTTTACCGTTGGTTGAGGTCACAAGAACGGACCTTTTAGGGTCCCTGCCCCCTCGGACCACCCGACGACAGATACCCCAGCGTGTCTCAACCTGTACTGACTTCACTGAATCGTCATCGTTTGAGGAAACTATTAGAGATGTTGGTGAAGGTAAATGAGAACAAGAGGTTATTAAGGTCCTGTCCGTGACCGTATCGGGGGAGAGTGGTCTATGACGTTAGTGATACTTTTGATACCTCATTTTACTTCCTACCGTAAGGGATTTTTGGAGATTTTCCATCTTTTCAATTCTTGTCTGAAAAAAGATCAGACCTCTTACCTCGGGATTTAAGGAAGGTTATGGACTAAAATCGGTTCCTTCTGGGTAAAGACTGAAGATTGGAGGTCTTGACATCCTATTTAAACATAATTCAGTGATCTACACATTATTAAAAATATGGTCGTTATTCTTTGATTACACTTTCTCTTTGATTAGATAAAAAGAACCAAGTTAAGTCCAAGAGGAAGGAAAATGTAACCAACCTACACTGAAGGATTAGGAGATAATATAAGACGTGACCAGAACTAAATGTCTAGGTGGTTCTAGATAAGATCTTGAGCAAAGGAATATAGTTTAGAAATTGTAAGTAACTTCTCTTAAAATTCAGAAAAGGAATATCCAGAATCTCAGATATACGGGTATAGAGATTAACAAAAACAAAGACATATAGGAAGTTAACTTAATAATCGTTTCGTAACCCACGTTTATTAACAATAAACCCTTACCGAATAAAACCCTCACTCCCTTAGGAAGAAAAGAAGAAAAATGTGAGAACACAACGAGAAAGGAAGACCCAGTAAAACCTTCTCTTTTTCAACTTCCAATCGACGGTGGACTTTTTCGTAAAGGGTTCTACGATTTCAGTGACCAAGACACCATACACTCTTAGTGTGTTAGTCTATAGAATACACTCATCTTGTCGGATCCTAACACGATCCGACACGTAGAATAAGTGTGCTACACACCCGGTGTAGGTCCCCTTAATTTACCCTTTCCTTTACGAATGGTTAAGTAAAGGTCCCGAAGAGACCCCCACGACTCTAAAGTCCTTCAAACACTTTCTCCTTTTTCTACGAAACTCTTGAACTATTCTTAATGTATGAACCATGTCCTCATTTGTTTTTCTTTTACTTTCTACGTCGAACCTTGTTTTCTTGATATTCTGCAAGTAAACCTCTGTCCCTTTCTTCAGACTTCCTCTCTCCTATTCTTTCCTTTATCAGGATCCCAGTTACGACAACTAAAGAGATGACATGGTTGTAAAAAAGTTTCGTAGACTCGAAAGTATTGAAAAGTGTAGGTTGGTTACAAGGATAAGTGATTGTATTAATAGAATTTCCAATCACCGAGTCGGATCTTCCCTTAAGGACGTATCAAAAAACAATTGATGAATTATAAGGAGAGGTTATGTCATAGATCGTATCAATAAGTTCATTATTTAGAAATCTTTTCTTTCCTTAAGTCTTAAGTCCAATTTTATATTCACCGTTTTACATGTATACTAAATTCGACGAAAAGATGTACGTCGACTTTAAAATCTCCATCTCAAACAATAACAACCCGATTGTATCGTACAGTCCTCCAGAATTATTAAAACCGTTCGTTCTTTCGACAACCTTTCAAAGAGACGGATTGTTTTTAGGAAAAATTCCTGAGTACCCTCCATAAGTAATGTCTCTTAACTCTTTAGGTACTCCTTTCCCTTTGTAATTCTGTGATAAAAACAAGACCGTGTGTTCAAAAGGGAAAAGGAAAAATATCTTCGTTTTAGTTCAAGAATGAAATGTCCAGTTACTTAGTTCTATAACCTATACAAATCCGAGTCTTACATACAAAACGGGTAAACCAGTGTCCGTTTGTATTGTCTGAAATGTAAGTTGTACATGTTTATTATTTACGTTCATGAATTTCAACCCCCTTGAATTCCATTTGTAAATCACTTAAAAGTAACTTTTGTAATTTCATGAAAAAGGTCCACAATGAAAAAGTAATCTTTAAACTCTTTACAAATGTTGTTAAAATATCTCTATAAGAGTAAATGTTACAAAGGAATTTGAGACGTTTAAAAACGTGTACTGTTCGATGTATTCTTTTATATATAAGGACCAACAAAAAGATTTTGAACTAAATACTGTTAGATTGTTTTTAGTGTTGTCAAAGAAGGTGGAAATATTGGTTGGATGATAAAAAAAAAATTCTACTTTAGTCAAATCGACCGGTCGGACTCCGGTCGTCTTATTTTTGAGCAGAATTTTTGTAGAACCTAAGTACAGTTACATACCGTTTTGGTTATGTCATAACATTTCATTTTATTTCATTTTTTTATTTTATTTTGTCTTTTTTTTTATTTTTGTAGAACCGGAACTTTTGTACGTACAGAATGGATTCAAATTAATTTTGTGTAAATGTGTATGGAAACTCTTCAAGTGGTAAAAGTATTAAATATGTAAACTAGTAATACAGTAAGTGATTACTGTTTAGACATTTTTTAATAGTAATTACCCCTTAGATTCTTTCTGACTCATTGATGGTATGGACATTGGGGAGAGTTTTATTTCGAGAAGGAAGACATACTTAATTAAACCAAACAGGGTATATTCGGTGCCCGGTACTGAGTAATCTCGAGGTTTATGATTCTGTTGGTAGGTAATTACCTGTGTTCCTTTTAATCATCGGATATTCTACCGTACTACAAGACGTTACCTTTACCTCACCCAAACAGTTGATTCACCGAGTGACGAGTCTAAAAGAAAGAATCCCTTACCTATTATCTACGTATCGTTCAGGGTGGGCAAGGAGAAGATTTTATAAGAGGTACAAGTACGTGAGGCAGGTGAGGTAACGGTGGCGTGATAGGTTCTCTGGTAGAAGAAATAACCGGACTTCAGTATCAGAGGAATGGACCAGAGAGGAGACGTTGTTAACGGGGAATTTTTAGGTAGAAGGTATATTGTCGGTCCCACAAGAAAATCTTTTATAATTCTAGTACAGTGAGTGGACTAATTTTAAGAGGTCACTAGAGTAAAGCAAATTTACAGTTTGTATATTCTATATATTTTAAGGTTGATATCGTACTTGACGACAGATGGACGAAGATGTGTGTGGGTAAGAGAGAGCGAGGATGACACGAGGTCGAGACACTGTGAGGTAAGAGAAGGACCCTGTACGGTTTCAGAGAGGGAGGAATCCAGAAACGTTGACGAGAAAAGAGAGACTTCGTTAGAGAAGAGGTGAAGTCGTCCGACTGAAGAAGGAAGTCCAGAGTCGAGTTTGTACAAGAAGTTCTCCAGAAGGAGATTTTGTCATCAAGAGTTAGGATTGGTATATAGTTTTAATGGATCCTTCGAATATTTTGAAGTCGACTACCCCAGGGTGATGATTCTTAATAAGACTCATCCTGGCATCGTCGTCTTAATTTTGTTTGGTCTGGAGATGTCCACTAAGATTAACGTCGGTTGAACACTTAGTCGTTACTTCTTAGAGTAGTAGAGGAGGGGGTAGTATAGGTGGATAATCACACGAAGAATCATACATAGGATACATTAAGAATAAAGGAACGAAAGGACAGTCAACAGAAAAAGAAAGTGATTTTACAATTAAGGTACTCCCGTCCCTTTAAGGACGACATGAGGGTTACGGGTTGTATAAATCATCCAGTTATTTCCTTCCTAACTTATAGGTAGGAAGTTCAGTCATCTCTTCAAAATTCGTGGACTTTCTGTCATGTTATACCTCTTAAACTATTCATCTCTCCTATATCTTATTCTCATTTTTACTTTTCTACTTCTTTGGTTTCTCTTCGACTCATTACATTTACTTTCTACTCGTATTTGGTACCTGATATCTTTAGAGAGAACCCGGGGACAAAAGAGGTTACTTTGGACTTTCATTTAACTGAGTCAAGGTGTGTTTGAGTCAAGGTACGTTTATTACGAATGAAACAATTGTGCGACTCTAGTTCCGATAGAGTAAAAAATAAAAATTGTGTCTTTTCAGAATAGAATCTAGGTTTCGAAATAGAAAAATAAGTTTGATAAAATGATCTTCGGAAGAATTTATATATAATGTAAATGAATGGAAAATTTTTTTATATACTTCCTTTAAATGTAACAGATATAGGTCCTAAAAGTTTCGGTCTATAAAATGATAGATATAATGGAACTATCAGAATGCTTTAGAAATTTGTATATTTGGTATATTAGTAAAAATTTTCACAAACTTTCTCCCTTTAAAATACCGAGAAATCAAAAAAATTCAAGATATAAAAGATTCAAACGTCGAGTCGAAAATGGATGTACGGGAGTAACGAATGGAACGAATATGAGTCGACACTGGAAAATTTCAATTAGTATGAGTAATATTTGTTTATGTTTATGTTTAAGGTTAGATGCTGATATTAATGAACCTCTCGAAATTGTGGGTGTTTACGGACGGACGGACGGAGGGAGAAGTCTGATCTCTTAAATAATAGATTAACCAGTTCTCACTCTGGTCTCGTAATCAACACAAAACCGAAACTAAGACACAAAACCAAGGGTACACTAAGATTATACATGGAGCAACTTTTGGGACACGTTTTGGAATTATTTCTTTAAACCTTGTTGGTTCGAGAGATAAAAATCCCCATTGACAAGTTCGGTGTTAACAACTAAGAAGGAGAATCGAACCAAGAGAGAAATCCCAGACAGTGCACTTGAGACGACGGGCGTGGGTTTGTCGGGGTGCCAATACTCCGAGGGTAAATTTTAAGGTCTGGTTCTTACCCTTTGGAGATAAAAGAACCAAAAGGTTCACCGTTAGGTGAGATCATAAGAGTGGACCTTTAGGATACCTGTCTCCTCGGACCGTTTGATGTCAGGTGCCCCAGTGTCTCTAAGTTTATACTGAACTTGTTGATTTATTGTTGTTATCTCGACCTTCTCGAGAGATTTTTATTAGATTTAATTGAGAGGAGATAAATGTTCACTGTCTAAACTCCATCCTCTCATTACAGGGACTTTAGTACGTTGGTGAAAAAGGGTATCCACCGTGTCGATTAAGAGGTGAGGAACTGTTCATGTTGTGACAGGGACTCCTTTCCGCCACGAGATCCTTCTCATACAGACATCGTCCGAACATTTCCTTTGTGACTGACTTTAGTGGGAGGAGCCGGTCTGTAGTATCATTGGTCAACGTACGCAATAAAATGCTGTCCTCCCAGGCCATTTCTTGTGCCTTGGTTGTTCGGTAGTGGTTGGTCCTCTTAAACCCTTTTCAGTTTTCCTCTGTGGTCAGGTATACCTGATGGTTGGAGGGTCTTAGGAGGAGTGACCTTAGGTAGAACTGACTCTTTA
This sequence comes from Capra ibex, assembly GCA_006410555.1. Taxonomy (NCBI): domain Eukaryota; kingdom Metazoa; phylum Chordata; class Mammalia; order Artiodactyla; family Bovidae; genus Capra; species Capra ibex. The sequence continues at coordinate 272,583 of SJYO01035280.1, forward strand.
TATACACGATGTTCCTTCCTGGGACTCAGTCTTACTAACCGGTCTCTGTTGGGTCTTTGATTAGGGTAGTGGTAATTTGGACTCTAAGGCTCACTACACCGTCTCGTGAGGACCAAAGGAATGACGACGAGAGGCGGGTCCTCGGGAATTGGTTATTTCAAGGAACGCAACAGTCATGTACACAAAGGAGTCTGTTAAAAAAAGGTTCACAATCTACTCTCGGGAGACACCGGGAAGGACGTTGTTTGAGATTTCAATAAAATCTCCCCTTTTGGTTTTGGGATAAGTTTTTACTCTCTCAGAGTCTTAGTTCTCGTAGAATGTTTAAAGGTCAGTTTGGAGGAATCCTTCGCCTTGGACGTTAACCTTTTCGCCGCTCTTGGGTGGATAAGAGACTGGGATACACACCCACACCCACAGAAGTCCGGTGAAAAAGGGGGAGTGAAACGTGTACTTCCATTCATTGACTGGGAGGACGAGGACGTATATTTACAGTAAGTCAAAGATCTCGTTTTGCTTAGATCGTTTATAGAGACAAAGTTTCAGAGTCCTCGTCCTTAGACTAGTCGGGAGAATCAGTCCGTAGGTGGGTAAGGGGAAAGTCCTCACTCGTCTCTCGTTTTAGTCCAACGTCTTTGTTTGTACCCGTGTCCTAATGGAATGACGACCACCTCTTTAAGAGTCTTTATCCTGTACACCATAGATGATTGTGTTAGGATTTGTTAGAATTGAAGTGAATCATCTTGTTGCCTTGAACGTTTGAAACGTATTGTTTTAGAATTGACAAAAAGAAACTGAGTAAAATACAGTACTCTAATTGTCGTCATCAAGAACGGGTCAGGGTATAACTTTCGAGATAAGGTCTTTGACTAAAAAAAACAATGAAGGTTTTTAAAATTTTTTAATTTATCGACTTTCGACTTCCCGTAGTTCCCGTGTTAGTGTCTCTTTTATCTGTGCGCACGACTCCGGCCACCGTCTTCAATCATTTTTGTGTCATTCAGGTTGGACACAAGAAGGTGGTCGGAGTGGTTCTGTCTAACGAGTCACTTTGACCAAGTTCATGACTTCACTTTTATCAGAGGTTGGCCGTCGCAGTCGTAATGGTCCCTTGAATTTTTAAGCGTCCGAGGTTGGATCTGGATGTCTTAGTCTTTGAGACACCCCTCACCCCTCCTAGGTCTTTAGACAAAATTTGTCGGAAGAACAACTAACACTGATAAGACTTGAAACCTTTGTGATCTTGTCTTTCAATAACTGGTATCGGTGATTAAACTGGACCGTATTCGAGCAGTTGAAAGGTATGTTTCCGCTCCGTTTCTTTACTGGTACCCCACACAGTACCTTTGGATCGATACAGGACCATAGTAGAAATGATCTTCATAATACCGGAACTTGTTCAGTGGATTGGACAGGTCGGGAATCAAAAAAAAACAGAAATTTTATCTTTTATTCCAAAAACCTTTAGTTTAAACCTGGTTAAGTACTATGGAAACACTAGTTTTTAAAAATTTATTAACATGGTATTAAAATCCTCTAGGTCGGTCAGGTAAGACTTCCTCTAGTCACCCTAAAGAAACCTTCCTTACTACGATTTCGACGTTGAGGTCATCAAACCGGTGGAGTACACTTCTCAACTGAGTAACCTTTTCTGAGACTACGACCCTCCCTAAACCCCCATCCTTCTCTTCCCCTACTGTCTCCTACTCTACCGACCTACCGTAGTGACTGAACTACCTGCACTCAGACTCACTTGAGACCCTCAACTACTACCTGGCCCTCCGGACCGCACGACGCTAAGTACCCCAGCGTTTCCCAGCCTGTTCTGACTCTCTGACTTGACTTGACTTGATTGACTTAAAAGTATGACATCTGATATGGGTAAGAGTTACCACTTCTTATTTTAGATCTTTATCTTGATTATCACGAGGACCAAAAATCCGGAGATTTGAGTCTGACCTTAATTGAACAATTAGTCACAAAGACCCGGAGGTCAAACGACTGAGTGAGATGTCTAGAACCCTGAACGGTCGGAGGTATTAGTCCACTCGGTCAGTTATATATATATGGTCAAGACAAAGAGAACACTTGAGTCTGATTATTTTTCCTTTTCACCTTTAATATGTTCATTACTATTCTTAATTTCTCTCTTTAAAGATCCTTTTTTCTTTTTACCCATGTCTTTAGACCTTCGTCTTCCATATCGTAGAATTTTGTTAAATTTATTTTTAATGTAGTTGTTTATTAATGAATTATAAATGACATGCAGTCTAGAACAAAATTCAAGGGAAGTATACAATGGAGTGAATTAGGAGTTTTGTTGGAATACTTCATCTAAGTCAATAATAGAGTTTCCCGTTTACTCTTTTAACTTCATGTCTTTCAAATTTAATGAACGAGTTCCAGTGTCTCTACCTTGTCCTTCTGGTTCCATGGTACCCGTTTACAAGATAGAGGTCTCAGGTTTGAGAATTGATACTGAGGAAGTGAAGACAGACCCCGACTCCTCTTATTCCTTCGTCATTTCTCTTTACGGTCCGGTATCCCTTTGAACCTTCGGAACTCGAAACAGGATTTTCGTTACCCTTGGTGTCTTTCTTTCCAAATTTCGTCTTCTCACTGTCTAGTCTGAAATTCTGTACTTTATTAGTGTCCGCCGTTTACCTTACCCCCTCCATCGTTCCGCCCACTAAACAAATAAATGACAAATACTGACACGACCCAGAAACAACGACGACGCGAGGTCGAAACAGACCACACCACTCGTCCACGATGAGGAATGAACACTAAGCGCCCGAAGAGTACCACCATCGAAGAGAACAACGTCTCGTGTCCGAGATCCGACACATACGAAGTCATCAACATCGTGTCCTCGAGTCATCAACGCCGAGAGTATATCACGTACCGTCCGAATCATCAACGTTGTACGTCCGAATGAACGGGGCTCCTTACACCTGAAAAGGACCTGGTCCCTAGTTTGGACACAGGCAACGTGACCGTCCAAGAATTGGTGACCGGGTGGTCCCTTCAGGTTCCACTAAAAAGAAACTATGTTCTAAAAGAGAAAATTAGTGAAAATTAACTTATAAATTCTTATCAAATTTAATGAAGTCTTTTAGGTATAATTCCCTAATCGGATTTAGTACACACATTTTAAAAATTTTAATATTTGTAATATCTTAAATTTATTAAAAAGTAAGTTATTTTTTTAATGAGGTCTTTTATAGTTTCGTCTTTGAGTATGTTATACTTTTAGAAATTATAGTACAGAAGAATTTTCCCATTAATACTATGGTGAGGGAAATCAATGGAGTCCCATGACAAGGTTCTTACAAGTCTTCAAGGATCAGTGAGTTTTCTCGTTTCTACTCCGTTTTACTACATACTTCCATACACTCCTTCTGTTCTCTATACGCCCTCTCACAATCCCCTGTTGGAGCTAGTTCTGATCGTCCAGTCTCCTACTACTTCCTACTTCTTTTTTCTTTATCCTCTAGTATTTTCCTTTGACAACATATTTACATCCTCGGTTGATTATATCTAGAGAATAAATCTTTAAATTTTAAACTATCTTAAAGTAGTGACAGATGTCGACTAGGTCTTTACAAGGTTTCCGGTGTGTACATCGTGACCCGGTAAACCTTATCGTTAAAAGGTTCCCTTTCAAATCGAAGAATCTAAGTTGTATGTTACTAATTCGAGTCCTTTGGTTTGTCACCTAACTTCGGTTTAAAATGTACTCGTAGTATATATTTGGTAATTTCCTCAGAGTTGTCTATACAAAAAATGAAATTTTACGTATAACCTTAAATAAAATTTTAGGTTATTTAAGAGGTATACATCAATTACCATTGTGTACAAGATAGTACCCTGTTTATGGTCTTATCGGTCAGGACAAGAATTGAGTTGTGTAGTTTTCCAGGTGTCGTTTCGAACGGAATCTCTTTCAGTGTTATTTATACGGGGATCTGACAAAGGTCAAAATAAAAGTAAAAATTCCTAACGATCAATTTATGATGACTATTTTCATTCTTTAAGAACCGTTCCGAAATAGAACTAAATATCGTTACGAGGAACTCACACAAACTGTACACAAACCGTAGGTACTAGGGAGTTTTCTCTATGGACTCCTCCATAAATCGACGGAAAAAGATATCCTTCTTTCAAAGACTTCTGACACTGATTGACGGGGTTCCCCTGTATACAGCCTCGAACCTAAGTCGAAAGGAATTCACAGGAAAAGTATATTCGTGTCTTAGGTCTCGTCAATCAAGTTACGAGAACGCAAGAACACACAGGTAATGACCAAGACACAGATACCTGTATGTGCATATCCAAAAGTTGTCGAATGACTGTCTTCGTGTTCCCATGACTCGAATCTGAGTGCGGGGACTCCTTGAAATGAAACCTACAATCGGATACACGATTTGGAGTACTGTAAAATATGTGCCCGTCTCTTGTGTTCTTGTGTTCTGTTTGTCAGACTAGTAATTCGGAGAGAAAGTAAATTTTGTCCAAAAAACTCGGTTTCGTTGTCGTAAAATAAACCATTCGTAGAAAAAGGTTGCGTTATACTCTGTGCTAAAATTTTAAATGAGTTTATTTTTACACATAAAATAAGGTTTAAAGTAAGAGGAAAGTTTACATCAAAAACGTATTGAAACTCTATAAGACGTACTTAATTTTAACCGACAAAAAAAGAAGAGAAGACTAATGATAAGGTCAGGAGAACCCTAACCGAATCAATGTAATTTTCCTAAAATGAAATAAAAAAGAAATGGGACCTAGACGTTGAGACTTGAACAAGTAAATGTGGAACTCAGTTACTGTAATAAATTATCCCTTCATTCCAGTGTTTTTTATAACTAATATCTAGTTTGTCTAAACACACTGAGTGTCCTACAACACATTTTCACTCGATTCACCCTGTTAAGAATAAAAGACCATTTCATTAACTTTAGAAACTTGACGTTCCGAAAGAAAAAAGGTAAACACTTTGAACCAAACTGATCCTAAAGAAAGGAACTTTTTCATGAAAGTTCTTAATAAAATAAAAACTTTGTCTTGTACTAGGGTTATCTTGTTATTCGGTTCTTATACTAGTCTGTTAAGTTTCTTTTCCTTTATTGGAAATTTTTGTACTTTTCTACAAGTTCAAGTACTAATATACTCTTTACATGAATTTATAATATTACCTTACGGAGTAAAAAATTAGATAGTCAGACCTTTTCTAATTGTTCAAAGTCAAGTCAAGTCAAGTCAGTGAGTCAGCACAGGTTAAGAAACGTTGGGGTACTTAACGTCGTGTGGTCCGGAGGGACAGGTAGTGGTTGAGGGTCTCAAGTGGGTTTGAGTACAGGTAGTTCAGTCACTACGGTAGGTCGGTAGAGTAGGAGAGAACAGGGGAAGAGGAGGACGGGGGTCAGAGAGGGTCGTAGTCCCAGAAAAGGTTACTCAGTTGAGAAGCGTACTCCACCGGTTTCATAACCTCAAAATCGGAGTCGTAGTCAGGATGGTTACTTTTGGGTCCTGACCAGAGGAAATCCTAACTGACCAACCTAGAGGAACATCAGGTTCCCTGAGAGTTCTCAGAAGAGGTCGTGGTGTCAAGTTTTCGTAGTTAAGAAACCGAGAGTCGAAAGAAGTGTCAGGTCGAGAGTGTAGGTATGTACTGGTGACCATTTTGGTATCGGAACTGATCTACCTGCAAACAACCGTTTCATTCAAGAGACGAAAAATTACACGATAGATCCAACCAGTACTGAAAGGAAGGTTCCTCATTCGTAGAAAATTAAAGTACCGACATTAGTGGTAGACGTCACTAAAACCTCGGGGGGTTTTTATTTCAGTCGGTAACAAAGGTGACAAAGGGGTAGATAAAGGGTACTTCACTACCCTGGTCTACGGTACTAGAATCAAAAGACTTACAACTGGAAATTCGGTTGAAAAAGTGAGAGGAGAAAGTGAAAGTAGTTCTCCGCAAAATCAAGGAGAAGTAAAAGACGGTATTCCCACCACAGTAGACATATACACTCCAATAACTATAAATCGATAATCAAAAGTCTTTTTCTATTTTATATATAATACTATATACCAACACTACCATATTTAATAACTTTGAAAACTTTCAGTTAAATTGTTATAAGTAGTCAATTTATACGTTTACAGGTGACGTGACTTTAAAATGAGGATCTTTAAAAAGAATATCTTTGAGACAGTACGTATGTATCTCTACAAACATGTGTCAATGAACAATATCGTAGGTACACAATCTTATGATACCTCCCTTTCGATATCTTTAACTATACTTTAGTTGAGGTTCAACATAATTGATCGTTTTCATTCTATGTCACGTCAAACATCTCACGCAACGACCCACTCATTTTCTTTTACCGCGATATATGTATATGTACAATGAATACACACCTACACTTCATATTACTTGACCATTTTATTTACTGGAGAGCTCACCTGACGGTTTAACTCTTCGGTCCTCTGATTTCACTTACCTTTGAGTGAAATCACACACAGAAAAAGAGGACAACCTAAAAAATTTTTTGGTAGTCGTGATATGAACAAAAAAAAAAAAATTTATCGTAAAAATTTTTCACTTTTGAATACGGGAATCGATGTACTACCACACATTTTATTTTTGTTTTATACGGTTATGTATATTTCCTCAAGATAAATGGACGATATTAAACTATTACCACTATATTTAAGGAAACTTTTACGTATAGTTACTAGAACTCAATATGAAATACTATGATGTTGTCTACTTTTTACTAAATCTGTTGAATGACGAAACAGACGTACCGTTTTTGTACAAACAATGTGGGGACACAAAAGGTGTAGGTACGTATCAGTCCTTTAAGTGTAGGAGGATGTCCCTAAGTGTGGTCCTGTCCGGACTGGTAGACCAAACAAAGGAAGACAGGAAAGTATGAGAGGAGTAATAAAGGGTACATCTAGTCATGGACCGATCGAAAAAGACGTCTCTTGGTCTTTAATTTGTGAGATCCGAAGCACCCGGTTCTCTTTTTAACTCCCAAATAGATACACAAATATGATGTTTTCTCTTTTGTTTAAAGGGATGAAACAATAACTTATTTAAATTTTACATCATTAACTCCTTTTTTAACATGACATCCGGATGATTACTCTTTTTATCTTAAAAAAAGTCCCTCTACTTAAAACGAATTAACCTCAAGTTCCAATCACAAGGGATAGTTCAATTAACTTTTACAAATAAATATTTTTGGACAGTAGAGGACTCGGTTTATTTTTCTCCATCATTCAGTCAAACCCGGGTTCCCGACATCAAAAGGTGAGGATTAAAATTCTGGTCACAGAAGTGGATGGTTAGATGGAAAGACAACGATCATAAAACTGTTCACCTAGGTTAGACGGAGTTTCTACACGATTGGAGATCACACTGGTGGGTGTGAAGACGACTTTATAACGTTATTAAAGGGTGGTGAGTCTGATCTTTTGTTTCGAACTCGTAAACCGGGTAGTACGATCCAGGAGGTTCGTGTGAGGAACGGATTAGAGTGGGAGTAGAAGAAGGAAAGGTCGGTAGTCGGGACGAGAGTAGGGTCTGTATGGTTGTGTAAAACGATTGAGACTTGATGAAAGGTCGTGTAGCCTACGATAAAATGTTGGAGTATGAACGACGGAGTGACGGACCTCAGAAGGGAAGGAAGGGAACTACCCGAGGGTCAGTGTCTCACGAGTGGTGAGTGGGGAGACCCTTCTGACCGACGAGGAGAGAGATGGGATAGGTGTCGTTTTATTGTTAAAGTGATGAAGACATCAAACGGACTTGAAGGTAAGAACTTACCTATTTAAATAACAAAAATAATCACCATCTAAAGATAACGGAAAGGATAGAGACTAAATAGTAACGATCGGAGATCTTATACGGATCTTGTGTTATCAATGAGTTATTAAAAACCATTTGACTCTATAATAGTTAATGTTTCGTTAATACCACCGCTTATGTTGACTGTTATGTTGGAGGTAGGTGGGTGAATAAGTCAACGATTCAACACAAGGTTGAGAAACGCTAGGGTACTTGACTTCGTGTCGTCCGAAGGGACAGGAAGTGACAGAGGGTCGAACGAGTCTGAGTACAGGTAACTTATACATTACGGTAGGTTGGTAGGGTAGGAGACAGTGGGGGAAGAGGAGGACGGGTGTTAGAAAGGGTCGTAGTCCCAGAAAAGGTTACTCAGCAAAGAAACGTAGTCCATCAGTTTCATGATCTCAAAGTCGTAGTCAGGAAGGTTACTTATAAGTCATGACTAAAGGGAATCCTACCCGACTAACCTAGAGGAACGACAGGTTCCCTGAGAGTTCTCAGAAGAGGTCGTGGTGTCACACTTTCGTAGTTAAGAAGTCGTCAGTTGTAAAAAATACCAGGTTGACAGTGTAGGTATGTACTGATGACTTTTTTGGTATCAAAACTGGTATGCCTGGAAACAACCTTTTCACTACAGTAACAAAAAATTATACGATAGATCCAAACAGCATCGAAAAAGAAGGTTTGTCGTTCTCAGAAAATTAAAGTACCGACGACGGTGACAGGCGCCACTAAAACCTCGGGTTCCCCCTTTTTTTTCAGACAGTGACGAAGGTGTCTTTTTATGGAGTTCGAAGGAGATCCTCTCGTGTACAGTACCGTCACACCGGCAGGTTTTGTATGTCCCTAGTGGGGCCACATAGGTTCATCGAGAGTTAGGAGATTTGTGATTCGCTCACTCAGTGATTTAGTTGGTCTAGAAACGTACTGTGAGGAACTTAGACACGAGTGACTATGGTGGTAGGTTTCTGGGACTAAAACAAGAGACATAGACACTAAAACTGACACAAAAGTAAACAATAAAATCTAAGGTGTATATTCACTCTAATAGGTAGGTCACAAACAGAAAGAGACAGACTCAATAAAGTGAATCACATTAAGGAGGTTCCATGTGAGTACGACAACATTTACCGTACTAAAGTAAGAAAGATACCGAAAAGTATATACACACTTATATACTCTATATATGTCTACATCCATATATCCTGTTCAAGAAATAGGTAGGTAGGTAACTACCTGTGAAACCAAGAAAGAAATAGAACCAATAACATTTATTATGACGTTACTTGTATCCACACGTATATATAAAAATTTAATCACAAAATCAAAAGAAGTCTATTTATAGGTCTTCACCTTAACGACCCGGCGATCCCTCGTTCTCTGAAATAGCTGGAGAGAGGGGAAGGGAGACAGAAAGGAGAGGAATTGGGAAGGATAGGAAGGGACAAAAAGATCAGGGGGCCAGGACCTGTGTCCTTAGACCAGTTTCCCGGGAGTCGGACTCGACTCCTAACCTCTGACTAGTGGAAGAAAACCGTCTCTTGAGCTTAAGACCAAGACCAGACCAGACTAAAGACCATCCCGGCTCAAGGTCGGGAGGGAAGAGACCTCCGGGTCCCTTTTCAGGGTATTGCGGACCCATAGACATCCACCGTCCTCCACAGACATTCCAGTGGAGAAAACGGGGACGAGAGGGTGGAGGAGGGGGAAGAAGAAAGTTGGACCGAAGGAAAGGAGGGAACTTTAGAAAATAAATTCCCGAAGGGACCACCACGTCTCCAATTTCGCAGACGGACTTTATACCCTCTGGACCCAAGCTACGGACGTTACACCCTCTGGACCTAAGTTAGGGACCCAGTCCTTCTAGGGGACCTCTTCCTTTACCGTTGGGTGAGGTCAATAGAACAGACCTCTTAGGGTACCTGCCTCATCAAACCACCCGATGTCAGGTACCCAGTGTTTCTCAGCCTGTACTGACTCGTTGAAGTGAAAGTGAATACTATTAAGATAAAAATTATAAAACTCCTTAGAGGTATGACAAAAGGTATCACCGACGTGGTTAAATGTAAGGGTGGTTGTCACGTGTTCACAGGGGAAAAGGTTGTAGGAACGATTATAAACAATAACAGAAAACCATTATCGGGAAGATTGTCCATACTCTATAAAGTAACATCGAAAATATACGTAAAGAGATATTAATCACTACCACTTGTATGAATGTACACAGAGAACCAGTGGGTATACAGAAGAAATCTTTTTACAGAGAAGTCTAGGAGTCGGGTAAAAAGTAGTCTACAAACGAAACAACAAGTCAACTTACTCAAACATACTCAACGTAGTCAAACAACAAGTAAACACTCAAGAAATATATAAAACCTATATTTTGTCTATATATTGAACGTTTACAAAAAGGGTGAGTCATCTAACAGAAAAGTAAACAAAGTAAAACAACTATCAAGACAAACGACATATCTTCGAAAAATCAAACTACATCAGATTGAACAAATATAAATAAAGACAATGGAAACGAAAACCTCGGTCTAAGTTTTGAAGTAGTGACTCTGACTACAGTTCACCAAATGGTGGATACAAAAGAAGATCCTCAAAATATCACAATCCAGAATGTAAGTTGTGAAATTACGTAATCCCTAATTAACAACACATACCACATTTTGACACCAGATCAAGGTAAGAAAACACTTATTCAGAAAAATTTCATCATTTCTTAAGTAGGCGTGAGTTCTTTTCTTAGTGATGAGTAAACGTGTTCAATTTAAAAGACAGTAACGATAACAAGATCCCCAAGGTCCTTCTCGAAAAGTAGTTTTATAAAATTAGACACAAAAGTATATCTATCAGTGACGACACATATTAAACCCCCTGATACTATAAGGTTTCATAAAGGGTAGTCAAACCCAAAGATACAAGGTAGGATGTTATTTTATCGTACGTTATTTTTAAAGGATCACTAATATAAAAGACTAGTAATGACAATTCCTCAAGGTACTGGAAATGGTTTCGACCTGGAACACGGAATCTACAAGAAGGATTAGGAGTACTAAAGTTTAGAATGAGTGTCAAAGTTTAGAATGAATACCAAAGTTTTAGGGGTAGAATAGACCGAACGTATAGTACATTAAATATGGTCAGGAGTGAGATTATACAGGTAAATCAAAAGTACAAATTACAATGAAGTGTCAGTAGAAGAGTCTCCGGGTAAAGATAAGAACTTTGACTTTCTTTTGGACAACATAAAGACAGGATCTATCTACACCGGACTCCCTCTTCATGTTATGTTCCATGGGATTTCCAACACTCACATACGGAAGATTCTTACGTGATTACACTTTCTCCTATATCTACGTACTCTTTACGTATCCGTTGACACCCGTACGTATCTTTTGTGTGCGCACACACACGTGTGTGTTAGAGACAAAATTTAATTAAATCAGACCCGGAGTAATATGCTCTTTGTAAAAAACAAGTAGTAAAACGGAAAGCAAATAAGAAGTCAGATAGTTCTCACGTCTAACATAGGTTTTTTTATTCATTTGTTTATACTATTCTTTTATAGTGTGTATTCCCGATGGTTTCACTTTCACTTCAGCGAGTCAACACAGTCTGAGAAACGTTGAGGCACCTGACGATAGTCCGAGGAGGTAGGTACCCTAAATGGTCCGTTCTCATGACCTCACCCGACGGTAAAGGAAGAGGTCCCCTGACTTGGCCCCAGAGGGCGTAACATCTGTCTACGAAATGGCAGACTCAGTGTATTTACCCATAAGTTACCGTATGGGTGAGGGTTTTTTTGTAACAAAACAGATAACTAATTACCGTGACCAAAATTATTGACTGATATCATTCGAGTAACAGTGAGTACCGAGTCGGTCAATTTCGTCTTACCGTGATCTTTCTTTTGACATTTTTGTTCAGGACTCATTTTCGGAAACTTGGTACCTACATTGGGGTACCAAACGTACAAGTCAAGAAATCAAACCATGAGTATTACGGAGAGTTCACATGTGCCTTTGTCGTTTACCTCAAAAAATGAATCAATGTATTACCTTTGAATCTTTGGGTTGAGTCAAGGGAAATTTTTTATTAGACACACCGTAATATGAGTTCCTGACAAAGGACAAGTCGGTCTTTCTGTCTGAGCTAGACCTGTACAAAGAAGAGTCCTAAAACTCAAGGTCATGTTTCGAAGGTTTATCACAATAATTACTACTCAGTCAAGTTTTGTCTTCACCATGTTTGGTGTATAATTCTCTTCGGTGAATTTAAGTTGTCGTCCTTTCTTGACTTTGGTCTCTCATCCGACCTCCGTTTCATATGAACTGGGTCAAACTTCCATCGGACGTTATTTTCAGAGAAGACTAGATGGTTTAGTCAAGGAAGTTGGCTAAGGAGAGACTAGATGGTTTAGTTAAGGAAGTTGGCTAAGGAGTCAGAAAAAAAAAAAGACTCTACTTTAGATAGGTCTTAAAGATAAATAACACTCATAATAGTTACAAAAGTAACTTCAAACATGTTTATGTGATGAAAAGGGAAGGAGAAGATTAAAAGAAATTTTTTTTTGTTCAAGTGGGATTCTTCGTAAAATTATCAGAAAAAGTCAATGTCAAAAATTGAAAATCTACAGAAAAGATAATTATAGAGGGAATATAGTAGGGAAAGAACGTAAATTACCGACTTTGTTGTAAGGTTTTAAGAAGGAAATGGTTATAATACATTATGAACGGTAAAAAAAGGATAGTAGATAAATAGATAAAGGATAAATAGATAAAGGATAGATAGGTAGTAAATAGATAAAGGATGGTAGATAGATAGAGATACGATAAAGAAAGTAGATAGGATTCACCAGAGACTGAAAAAGAAAGACTCATAAACAACCTTTACAGAAACAGGATAACAGTCTTTAAAATTAAAAAAGGACTATTAAAAGGTATAGATGTATACACGGTCGTAAACACTTTAGCACGTTTTTAGAGTTCAGGATTCGTTGTGTTATTAGGTTTCTTTTTTGGGTCTGTGGCCGACGACACGTATTTGCCACCATTGTCGGTGAGTGAGGGAGTGTCTTTCGATAGTATTGTAATGAATCCTAGTGAACATGTAAGATTAACAATATGAAACCCAATTAATTATTTTATAACTGTTTCACAAATTTGAAGACAATTTTACTGGGCACCTGGGTTTCGTCAATTCACGATGACTAGTCTTTGTTTTAAAGTTTAAAGGGGTTCAAATAGAGACTCTTTATAGACAATTATATTTGTGTGAAGGGACATTGAGAAAAATGGACTTGTATATGATTTGTAACCCGAAAGGTCCACAGAGTCGCTACTTCTTAGGTCGACGGTCACGTCTTCGGTGTCCTGTACGTTCAAGGTAGGAACCTAGCCTTTCTAGGGGATCTCCTCCCTTACCGATGGGTGAGGTCATAAGAATGGACCTCTTAGGGTACCTGTCTCCTCGGACTACCCGATGTTAGGTACCCGAGTGTTTCTCAGTCTGTACTGACTTGTGTGTGAGTAACTCAGATAAAATTTAATAAAAGTAATTTTGTATCAACTAAATGTTACACAATCAAAGTCCAATGATCGTGTCACTGAGTTAATACATATACAAAGGGACACGATATATCATCCAGGTACAACAAATGAGTTCTTAAAAATTATACACTTGTCGTGATAAGAATTAAAGGATATGTCAAGTCTCTCTCTTAGGAAGTTCTCAAAGAGTACGGGAATATACAGAACGGTCCCTATAATTATTACGTTCCAGAATCATCGGGTAAACAAACAACAAATCAGTGATTTAGTGTATCCTGAGAAAACACTGGGACACTTGACGTCGGGTGGTTCGACGTGACAGGTACTCTAAAGGGTCAGTTCTATGACCTCACCCAACCGTAAAGGAAGAGGTTCCCTAGAAGAACTGGGTCTCTGACTTGGACACAGAGGACGTAACCGTCCTTCTAAGAAATGGTGACTCGGTGGATCCTTTGGGGTTGTTGGGTAATACGTTCGGTAAAGAGTCCCAACATAAATATCGTTCCTTACGGCTCTTCCCTTACCGTTGGGTAAAGTCATAAGAACGCAACTCTTGGGGTACTTGTCATACTTTTCCGTTTTTCTATCCTGTGACTTTTTACTTGAGGGGTCCAGTCATCCACGGGTTATACGATGACCTCTAGTCACCTCTTTATTGAGGTCTTTCTTACTTTCCTGTCTTGGTTTCGTTTTTGTTGTCCGTCAACACCTACACTGACCACTATCCTCGTTCCAGGTTACGATATTTCTCGTTATAACGTATCCTTGGACCTTTATATCGAGGTACTTTGTTCCACTTAACTTTCACCAGTTTGTCCTCTACCGTTCTAACTTGTAACTGTAAGATCCTTAGTCGCTTGATTCTACCTGACCTCACCCACTTAAATTGAGTCTACTAGTAACATATATGATGACACCCGTCCTTAGGGAATCTTCTTTACTTCATCGGTAGTATCGGTTGTTTTCTAAGACTTTACGTCACGAACCTACGTTAGAGTTTTTGTTGTCTTACTAGAGACAAGTAAAGGTTCCGTTTGTTAAGTTATAGTACCATTATGTTCAGATACGGGGTTGGTCATTACGACTTCTTCGACTTCAACTTGCCAAGATACTTCTGGATGTTCTGGAAAATCTTGATTGTGGGTTTTTTCTACAGGAAAAGCAATATCCCCTGACCTTACGTTTTCATCCTTCAGTTCTTTGTGGACCTCATTGTCCTTTTAAACCGGAACTTTATACTTTACTTCGTCCTGTTTCCGATTATCGCAAAACGGTTTTGTTGCATGACCAGTATCGTTTGTGGGAGAATGTTGTTGTGTTCTCTTCTGAGATGTGTACCTACAGTGGTCTACCAGTTGTGGTTTTATTCTAACTAATATAAGAAACGACGGTTTCTACCTCTTAGAGATATATCAGTCGTTTTTGTTCTGATCCTCGACTGACGCAGAGTCTAGTACTTAAGGAATAACGGTTTAAGTCCGAATTTAACTTCTTTCATCCCTTTTGGTGATCTAGTAAGTCCATACTGGATTTAGTTTAGGGAATACTAATATGTCACCTTCACTGTTTATCTAAATTCCCTGATCTAGACTATCTGTCTCACGGACTACTTTTTACCTGTCTCAAAATACTGTAACATATCCTCTGTCCCTAGTTCTGGTAAGCATTCTTTTTCCTTAGGTTTTTTCATTTTACCAACAGACTCCCCCGGAATGTTTATAGACACTTTTCTTCTCTTCGTGTTTCGTTCCTCTTTTCCTTTCTATATGTGTAAACTTACGTCTCAAGGTTTCTTGTCGTTCCTCTCTATTCTTTCTGAAAGAGTCGCTAGTTACGTTTCTTTATCTCCTTTGGTTATCTTACCCTTTCTGATCTCGTTAGAGAAGTTCTTTTAATCTCTATGGTTCCTTGTAAAGTACTTTTTCACCCGAGTTATTTTCTGTTTACCATACCTGGATTGTCTTCGTCTTCTATAATTCTTCTCCACCGTTCTTATGTGTCTTCTTGACATGTTTTTTCTAGAAGTGTTGGTTCTAGTAGTTTTACCACACTAGTGAATGACTCTCGGTCTATAAGACCTTACACTTCAGTTCATGCTTGTTTTGATCACCTCCACTACCTTAAGGTTGACTCGATAAAGTTTAGGATTTTCTACTACGACACTTTCACGACGGGAGTTTTACAGTCGTTTAAACCTTTTGAGTCGTCACCGGTGTCCTGACCTTTTCCAGTCAAAAGTAAGGTCAGGGTTTTTTTCTTTACGGTTTCTTACGAGTTTGATGACGTGTTAATGTGAGTCGAGTGTGTGATCATTTCATTACGAGTTTTAAGAGGTTCGGTCCGAAGTCGTTATGCACTTGGCACTTGAGGGACTACAAGTTCGACCAAAATCTTTTCCGTCTCCTTGGTCTGTAGTTTAATGGTTGTAGACGACCTAGNGTTTGATGACGTGTTAATGTGAGTCGAGTGTGTGATCATTTCATTACGAGTTTTAAGAGGTTCGGTCCGAAGTCGTTATGCACTTGGCACTTGAGGGACTACAAGTTCGACCGAAATCTTTTCC
The DNA here is from genome assembly GCA_006410555.1 of Capra ibex. Taxonomy (NCBI): domain Eukaryota; kingdom Metazoa; phylum Chordata; class Mammalia; order Artiodactyla; family Bovidae; genus Capra; species Capra ibex. The sequence goes on from SJYO01035280.1 coordinate 288,565, forward strand.
GTCTCCTTGGTCTGTAGTTTAATGGTTGTAGACGACCTAGTAGCTTTTTCGTTCTCTCAAGGTCTTTTTGTAGACAAAGACGAAATAACTGATACGGTTTCGGAAACTGACACACCTAGTGTTATTTGACACCTTTTAAGACTTTCTCTACCCTTATGGTCTGGTGGACTGGACGGAGAACTCTTTGGATATACGTCCAGTCCTTCGTTGTCAACCTTGACCCGTACCTTGTTGTCTGACCAAGGTTTATCCTTTTCCACATGTAGTTCCGACATATAACAGTGGAACGAATAAATTGAAGATACGTCTCATGTAGTATTCTTTGTGGCCCGACCTCCTTCGTGTTCGATCTTAGTTCTAACGGCCCTCTTTATAATTACTGGAGTCTATACGTCTACTGTGGTGACAATACCGTCTTTCACTTCTTCTTGATTTCTCGGAGAACTACTTCCATTTTCTTCTCTCACTTTTTCAACCGAATTTCTAGTTGTAAGTCTTTTGATTCTAGTACCGGAGACCAGGGTAATGAAGTACCGTTTATTTACCCCTTTGTCACCAACTGAAATAAAACCCCCCGAGGTTTTAGTGACGTCAACCACTGACGTCGGTACTTTATTTTTCTGCGAATGAGGAACCTTCCTTTTAATACTGGTTGGATCTGTCGTATAATTTTTCGTCTCTGTAATGAAACGGTTGTTTTCAGGTGGATCAGTTCCGGTACAAAAAAGGTCATCAGTATATATCCATGTTCTCAACCTGATATTTCTTTCGACTCGTGTCTTCTTAACTACGAAAACTTGACACCACAACCTCTTCTGAGAACTCTCAGGGAACCTGACGTTCCTCTAGGTTGGTCAGGTAGGATCTCCTCTAGTCAGGACCCACAAGTAACCTTCCTGACTATAACTTCGACTTTGCGGTTATGAAACGGGTGGAGTACACTTCTTGACTGAGGAAACTTTTCTGGGACTACAACCCTTTCTAACTCCCGTCCTCCTCTCCCCCTACTGTCTCCTACTCTACCAACCTACCGTAGTGGCTGAGTTACCTGTACCCAAACTCACCTGAGGCCCTCAACCACTACCTGTCCCTCCGGACCAGACGACACTAAGTACCCCAGCGTTTCTCAGTCTGTGCTGACTCGTTGACTTGACTTGACCTACGGCTATTTACTATATTACAGAGGGTAATCCTGGTTCCCGTCCGGTTGAATGACCGACAATATTTTCTCCACCTAAGGGGTTCGAATCCCCAGGGACCGATGTTGCGTTCGGATGACACACGTATTACAGAAGGACCTAGGAAATGTATGTTTGGACTATGAGAACGACGAACGACTGGTAGTTGTCACGTAAGGAAACAGAGATCGTCACTTCAAAATATATAAAACGATTATAGGCACTTTTTTATTGTCACATTAAATAATCGAAAATTCGTCCCATTTAATTTAAGGTCGGGGTATACACACACACACACACACACACACACACATTAAATTGGAGTTATATAAAATGCTCCATTTGTGATGAGATCGGAGTAAAAATATCTGTCCCTTTGATTTTGTATGTATTCTTTAAGTTAGTGAATACGAATTAGTGCACCGACCATTCCCAACCTTGTTCCTAAATGTGGGTCCGGTAAATAGAGGTCTCAAGTACAGAAATGTGGATACAAAAAATATGGTGAAATTCCTCTGTATAATTAAGTAAATAGTAAATACAAAACTTTCTAGAAATTAATGAAAAGAATCGTCATTCTCGATGATTTCACTTTCACTTCAGCGAGTCAGCACAGGCTGAGAAACGCTAGGGTACCTGATATCAGATGGTCCGAAGAGACAGGTACCCTAAAAGGTCCGTTCTCATGACCTCACCCAACCGTAAAGTTTTTAAACATAGAATTTCATCATAAGAGTTACATTACTTTGTCTTAATGTGTGAACATGTCATTTTTTTTTATTAAAAAAAGGGTACGGTCTTACAATGGTCTTAAACACATAGAAAATGGTTTGTCATTATTTTTCTTATTACGTTTCACTATAAGAAGGAGAGAGGTCTGAAGTACCGTAGAGTGTGTAAGAGGGTCCGGTTTGAGTTCACGACAAAGAGTTGTTTAGAACGGATTTATAGACGTATACTAGAGAGACAGGGTAAAGGTAAAAGATAGACCCACCTTGAATCGTGGAATCGGACACGTAAGAGGAATAAGTCACAACCAGTGAAGGGGAAGATAAGTCAATCAAGGAAATTCCGTTGAAGATGAACACTAAGTGGAAAAGAGGAAGTGTTGAAACTCACACTACGAAACGTAGACAACTCTTTACTATGTTTCATGATCAATTCTTTACTATTTTTTTTATTTTAGGTTGTTCCTTAAAATTTATAAAAAAATTGTTTCTTACAAACTTCGTTTCATTCTATAAGTCTAAAAGATTTAGAGACGACACTAACGGACTGTTGTTTTAATTACAAAAGAGTGACATTTAATATCTTTTTGTATGACTTAAATATATGTGACTACATAATAAGTATATATATATATTTGTGTGTGTGTCTGTATGTATATATAAACGAAAGTCAACTTACAAGACTATAAAACTCCCATTCTTCACACATAAAAGTAGTACAAAAGGGTGTACTATCGCTAATGTTCTTTCTATTGTTAGTGTAGTGTAGAGAAGACGGAAATTTCGGGTGTGACTTTGACTGACCACAGTAAAGTCCCCATGAGGTTTCTCGGGACCATGGTATCAGGAAATACAGAGTCACTTCTCTTATTAAGTCACTTTTGTTTCACTATCTATTCTTCACTAAATAATTTTATCCTACGAACACTCTGAATGTTCACTTACCCACTCTTTACGGTGTGGGACTCTAGAATCACCAGATGTGAAAATATTAGTTTCCTTTTCCTCCTTTTGTGGAAGAAAAAGAACTCATCTGCAGTACAAAAACAGAAGTCGAGGAGGAGGTCCAACTCGTCCTCTCAAAAGAACAGGGATGTAACAGTTCGATCTAGGTGTTTAACAAAAAGACTACACACGTCTCTCGTACAGGCTCCCTGGTAATTGAATGACTCGAGTGAACCGTCCTACGTCGAGAACACGGTGGTAACAAAATCCCGTACAGGGTACGAAAACAAGGGACGAAAATAACGATTTCTTCAGACGAACGTAAACGTCAATTCGTTTGGACATAAGAGTTCATCAATAATTGAATGTCCCCAAAGGATACAAAAAGATGAATGTTAGGGGATCACCGTAATTGATAACTTAATGGATAATACAGGGAAGGAAGACAGGGATAGTTGTGGACCGGAGGAGAGGTCAGAGGGGGTGAGAGGTTAGATGAGGTGATGATCTACCTAGAAGAATTATAAGATTAAAGAGATGTGACACTAAGATGAGTTTTGGAACTCTAAGTGAGTTTCACTGAGAGACAACTGGTATTATATTTCGAGGAACTCTCGTACCGGGAAGTCAGGTCTAAATTATACTTACTGTGGGTAACGGACGAAGAAAAGATGTCCTTTGTAATGAAGATAGTTTAACTGGCTGGATAATCGAGTGTGTACAGGGAACGTAAAGAGACGACGAAAAGAGTAGGTACCCTATTTTATGTACATTTAGAAAGTATAAGAAGTTCCCTTTTTAGTTTCGGTACGAAAAGAATTGTGAGACCAGTTCTTACAACGGGGATAAGAGTGTAAAAGGGGACACTACAGTACGATCCAAATAAAATAAGGTACAATAAGAAGAATGGACTCCACCCTAACACTACACATAACTTTAAAAACGTGAGGTGATTTACAGTAGAAAGTTTCTAAAGGGAGTCCTTGATAAGGTTATTAGGAGTGTAGTAAACTTTATAAAGTTCCCGAGAAAGGACCATTATCGTTGCGGTCGAAACGATCTCTGGAGTGGTAAAATAAAATGTTCGAGAGGACCGAAGACATTTTCTTTTTTATACCGGGTTGGACCAGTAGGTAGGAAAAAGAGTTTTAGTTAAAGGTTACTAAAAAAACAAGGAAAAAAATTTTCATGAAAGAAAGTCTCCCTTCTTTAACTGGTGTTAACTCCTTAGGATTTTTTACGTGGTACCCAACATTTTCGTATATCAGGAACGGTACTATTTTTTCTTTTAGAAAAGGAATCTAATTAACTATCTTTATTTATTTCCAGTCCAGATACTCGTAAACGTAATCATTGGTCTTCAAGGTCAGTGGGACATCTCAGGAAATCCCAAGCAAAGGTAGTGAAAACCGTCACTGAATCCGGTACCAAAAGGGTAATTTTGAAAAAAGGTCGACCGTACTGTACTTTTTAATTTTATAAAACAGTATAAAGTCTGACACGTTATTATTCTCCCGTATGAGGTAACGGACTTTAACGTCTGTTTACACGAACGTTTAAGAAAGAGACACCGGTCTTTTCGTTACGTCTGAAAATGGTACCTCTCTAACTGATACTTAAAGGAGTCATAAAGACGATGAAGATTTCCGTAGTCGACGTAATTTATATAATTACAAAATGTAGACACATATACACCTACATTCTGGTGACAGTTCATGTAGAAGTCTGTCTTCTAATCGCTACCATGTAGACGTAATTTATTTTGGATTGATGTAACGGAAAGAGTCTTTCAGACACCCTTCTATTATACGAAGATGGTGTTAAAAGTAAACCAAAGTAAACACCTTTACTCACAAAAGGTCGAAAATCTACTAGAGATTGTGATGTCTTCGGTTTTCATGTTCAAATGTTCTAAAAGTCGTTCTTGAGTGACTTAAAAGGTACTTTAAAATGACTTATTTTAGNCATGTAGACGTAATTTATTTTGGATTGATGTAACGGAAAGAGTCTTTCAGACACCCTTCTATTATACGAAGATGGTGTTAAAAGTAAACCAAAGTAAACACCTTTACTCACAAAAGGTCGAAAATCTACTAGAGATTGTGATGTCTTCGGTTTTCATGTTCAAATCTTCTAAAAGTCGTTCTTGAGTGACTTAAAAGGTACTTTAAAATGACTTATTTTAGATTGTTTTTAAGAAAAAAAAAAAAAACAATGAAGACTAAAAGGTTTCTTTTTAAGAATTAAAATAGGTAGTAAAGAAAAAGAAAATTAGATACATTCATTGGTATCTTTCTCGAAATTACTTAAGGAAATACTGAGGACGTAGGATATAAGGGTTTTAATAACTATATTTCTTTAATATTGCTCTCAAATCCTTTAACAAATTTTTAGTAATTCCTCTACGTTTTAAAAGACACAAAATAAAACTATACAAAAAGAAGTATCGTACGACAGTGAGAAATGTGAGAATGGTATGTAATAACGAAGTGATGTGTAGTCAAGTAAAGTCAAGTCACTGAGTCAACATAGACTGAGAAACGCTGGGGTACTTAACGTCGTGCGGTCCGGAGGGACAGGTAGTGGTTGAAGGCCTCAAGTGGGTCTGAGTGCAGGTAGCTCAGTCACTACGGTAGGTCGGTAGAGTAGGAGACAGTAGGGGAAGAGGAGGACGGGGTTTAGGGAGGGTCGTAGTCTCAGAAAAGTTTACTCAGTTGAGAAGCGTACTCCACCGGTTTCATGACCTCAACGTCGAAATCGTAGTAAGGAAGGTTTCTTTAGGGTCCCAACTAGAGGAAGTCTTACCTGACCAACCTAGAGGAACGTCAGGTTCCCCGAGAGTTCTCAGAAGAGGGTGTGGTGTCAAGTTTTCGTAGTTAAGAAGTCGCGAGTCGGAAGAAGTGTCAGGTTGAGAGTGTAGGTATGTACTGGTGTCCTTTTTGGTATCGGAACTGATCCGTCTGGAATCAACCGTTTCATTACAGAGACGAAAACTTATACGATAGATCTAACGAGTATTGAAAAGAAGGTTCCTCATTCGCAGAAAATTAAAGTACCGACGTTAGTGGTAGACGTCACTAAAACCTCGGGGTTTTATATTTCAGACTGTGACAAAGGTGACAAAGGGGTAGATAAAGGGTACTTCACTTACCTGGTCTACGGTACTAGAAACAAAAGACTTACAACTCGAAATTCGGTTGAAAAAGTAAGAGGAGAAAGTGAAAGTAGTTCTCCGAAAAATCGAGGAGAAGTGAAAGAAGGTATTCCCACCACGGTAGACGTATAGACTCCAATAACTATAAAGAGGGTCGTTAGAACTAAGGTCGAACACGAAGAAGGTCAGGTCGCAAAGAGTATTACATGAGACGTATCTTCAATTTATTCGTCCCACTGTTATATGTCGGAACTGCATGAGGAAAAGGATAAACCTTGGTCAGACAACAAGGTACAGGTCAAGATTGACAACGAAGGACTGGACGTATGTCTAAAGAGTTCTCCGTCCAGTCCACCAGACCATAAGGGTGGAGAAAGTCTTAAAAGGTGTCAAATAACACTAGGTGTGTCAGTTTCCGAAACTGTCTCAGTTATTTCGTCTTTACCTATAAAAAGACCTTGAGAACGATAAAGCTACTAGGTCGCCTACAACCGTTAAACTAGAGATCAAGGAGACGGAAAAGACTTTGGTCGAACTTGTAGACCTTCAAGTGTCAAGGGTATAACGACTTCGGACCGAACCTTTTAAACCCCGTAATAAAATGATCACACACTCTACTCACGTTAACACGTCATCAAACTCGTGAGAAACCGTAACGGAAAGAAACCCTAACCTTACTTTTGACTGGAAAAGGTCAGGACACCGGTGACGACTCAAAAGGTTTAAACGACTGTATAACTCACGTCGTGAAAGTGTCGTGAATGATTGGACTAAAATATAAGAAAACAAGATAGACGACTATCAGTACATAATAGATCAATGGATGATTGGACTAAAATGTGAGAAAACAAGACAGACGACTATCAATGGACAATAGATCAATAGATACAGAGTGATCCTATATTCCTTCGGGGTACTCACGTCCCTCAAAGAGAAGGAGTAACACTATAAAGATCGTGGTTCTCGTCGTATACATCCAGGAGTGATTTATAAATGATTTACATCTCTACTAAATTAAAAGTCATTCAGGAATGACTGTAATTAAACATGTCGTATAGTCTTTGACCCGACATCAGAACATTGTCCCCGAGTATTGACCCATAGGGATTTAAATATGTCGTTGTAAACATATATATGTAAAGCACTAAACAGTATTGTAAGAGAGTTATCTAGTATTTGGGGTTTCCCTGTCTCCTAAAAACAAAATCTCCCCCTTTTACTCTTTAATAGTCAATACGGTCCTTTGAGTACCTTAACTCTGTTACCTCTCTTTGTTGGTACCTCGATATCCTGTATTCTTTCTCGGTAAAATGTAAGACAGACTTAAAAGGGGTCACTACAAAAAGACCTCTAAGTCCTGGTCTTATCTTTTGCGGTAGTACTACCTCTGTGTATCTACACTTAATATTTTACGATCTTCTATCAAAATATACGAGTTTACTCAAGGGACATAAATAGACAGAGACTGTATGAGTGACTTTATGATTGTTGTCGAATATGTAACAGTAGACCTCGGGGTTTAGGAGTTGAAATCTTAGAACTTCTATACAAATGTAATTGATAAATAGATAAAGTATGGTGTGATATTAAGTAAATCACAAAAGACCCTGAAAACTGGAATACAGAAATTTCCAATTTTAAACAAACCCGGTCATACGATGACCTCCTCAAACCGTTTACAATCGTTCTTTTTATTTAGTATTCCACAATCAAACTTTTACTTAGACATTAGGATACGTTCGTTATTTTTGACCGTTTTTTTTTAGAATAAGTCATGGGTCTTCTCTTTAATAAGTAAGTTCGTCACGTTCATCACTTTAAATCGATAAGAAAAATTTGTTTAATTTCGTAGTGGAATCAATTTAAGTTTGGTTTTAAATGTGTAAGAGTTGTTCTAATGTGCAAGAGAGTTTTTAATGTGTAAGAGTCTTTCTTAGGTTTGAATGTATAATCAAGTATTTCGTTCTACAATTAGGTCATGTTGGTGTCATACCGAAAATCGTGAGTGATATTTAATGAAACCACGTGTGGCTTGGGACCGAGTCCCTTCTGATGCCAAACAATCTAAATAAGTTCGTAATAGAGTAAAGGAAACGGTTATCAAATGACTTAAATGAAAAAAAAATTCACCCAAAGGAAGAAAAACCAACAAAAAAGAGAAAGGGAACATTACAGGAAAGTAACCTATAAACCCGATCATTGTCTTCTGGGAATTCAGTCGAAATTTCTTGTTTTCGTAGAAAGTAAAGTGGAAAATGAATGGATTATTCATTTCGTTAGAAAGTACGAACAAACTAATTCGTGAACCTATCGTAAAAGTTCCTGGGTCCATAAAAGATAGAAAGGTAGCCTTCTAGTAGTCACAACCGAATCGTTCTATGGGTCCTATTAATGTTTACGACGTACGTTCGTACTGTTAAAGTTCTTCTCTATTCTTATGAGACTTCTCTTTGAAGGGTCTAATGGTTATCGTCCAAGTAGGAACATAAAAACTACGTGACTAATTCCGCATAAAGACTAGATTGATGTGTGTGGTAGAAGAGGACCAATACTAGCAATAAAAATAATAACAGTCAAAAACAAAAGAGTATATCAAAATTATAGAATTAATCATAATTATTTTCACTATCGTGAATCGGAAGTTTGACGTCTGGAAATTTATAAAGATTACAAACACTCCTTTATGGTCGTTCCAAATTTTTTATATATAGGAGAGAGTCGTGTCGATATCTTTTCGTCGATAATAAAACGTAATATTACAGGTACAATTTAAATTAAAATTATTCTTTTCAAAAATGTTATCGACTTGAAGTTGTTACCAATATATAATAACTTTTTTTTTTGGGAAATTGAAGATTTCATGAACATTAAGACTAACCGAATAAAGTACAACAGGTCTATTACCATAGTTTAACTGTAGTGACATAAGATTTTACATATTTTCAAGGACTCAAAGAATCCGGTGTTCTCTTAATTAACTGTAAAAGTCCGAAAGGTCCACCACGATCACCACTTGGGTGGAGGGTTACGTCAGATTATTCTCCGTACCCAAGCTGGGGACTCACCCCTTCTAAGGGAACTTCTTACCATTTTCCAACAACAACTTGGTACTTTCTGAGGTCCTAAGAACAGGAGACCTCCTCTTAAGTTAGGTCCCGGTCTCTTCTCCGAACTAGCGAGTCTCGAAAACACATTATCCCAAAATAATGTCATATTTTCACTATCTCTTACGAAGACTGTATCTGCAGTCTTCACCCGTCTTTCTCATGGGGTAACGATCACAATAGTTACATCAATACATGGAAGATTAATCAATAATGTTACTTAGTTTTCTTGCAGAGTTCAAACACTTTTAAATGATCTGGAGAAGATATTATATGTAAGATTCTATAGTCCTTATCAGTCTTCCGAAAGTACTTCCTCTTTGACAGGAGGTCGTCCTACGTAACAACAGCACGTTAGGGATCATGTCTCAAATTTGACTCAACACATTAACTGATTCTATACTTTAATTTTCTGCGAATGAGGAACCTTCCTGTCAATACTGGTTGGATCTGTCGTATAATTTTTCGTCTCTACAATGAAACGGTTGTTTCCAGGTAGATCAGTTCCGATACCAAAAAGGTCACCAGTACATACCTACACTCTCAACCTGACACTTCTTTCGACTCGTGGTTTCTTAACTACTAAAACTTGACACCACAATCTCTTCTGAGAACTCTCAGGGAACCTGACGTTCCTCTAGGTTGGTCAGGTAGGATTTTCTCTAGTCAGGACCCACAAGTAACCTTCCAGACTACGATTTCGACTTTGAGGTCATGAAACCGGTGGAGTACGCTTCTCAACTGAGTAACCTTTTCTGGGACTACGACCCTCCCTGATCCCCATCCTCCTCTTCTCCTGTTGTCTCCTACTCTACCGACCTACCGTAGTGACTGAGCTACCTGTACTCAAATCCGTTTGAGGCCCTCAACCAATACCTGTCTCTCCGGACCACACAACGCTAGGTACCCCAACGTTTCTCAGTCTGTACTGACTCACTGACTTGACTTGACTTGATATATATACGAGGAATACTTTTTATTTGTATATATTTTCCTGAGTCTTTGTATACGAGATGTTCGAGTATGGTTTTCTTTTGACTAAAACGATATGGTTATAGTGTGTTCTAGATGAAATTTCATTCTTTATAAGGATCTTTACTTTCTTTAGAAATTATTATTATTTTCCCAGGTAGATGATCCTTCTATATTTTTAAGAAAACATATGTGAATGATTATGTTAAAGTGTTATACATTTCGTTTTAACTGTCCGAATTTTTCTCCTTAAATGTCTAGGTGTTAATCTCTCCGTTGTAAATTGTGTAGAAAACATACAAAGTTTCGTTTGTAGGTTTTTACGACACTTCGATATCATTTAGACTTGTTGTGATAATTATTTTATTATTGTAACAAAGTAATTTTACGTGCTCTCTTACCGTGGTATGTGTTAAAACCGATCATATATATATCTCTTGTAAATGTTTTATCTGGTATAAACCCCGGTTTTTCGGTTTGAGTTTTTTAAATTTTCTTGTTTTGGTAGAAAGTAAAGTGGAAAATGAATGGATTATTCATTCCGTTAGAAAGTACGAACAAACTAATTCGTGAACTTATCATAACAGTTCTTGGGTCCATAAAAGATAGAAAGGTATCCTTCTAGTAGTCACAACCGAATCGTTCTATGGGTCCTATTAATGTTTGCGACATATTTTCGTACTGTTAAAGTTCTTCTTGTTTGATTTACATAATAAACTAGTATAATCTTATTTTCATCTTTAGTTATTGATTTTCTCTTTATTTCAGGAGTTTGTAGATCTTCAATTTGTCATACAAAGATACATTGATTGCTCAAATTCTACTTTAATCTTTTATGGACTTCACTTATTACTGACTTTATTTTATGAAACTCTGTAGATCAACTCGATAGTGACTCGAATCTCTCTTTAGATATTAAATTTAAGTACAGACTCCTTTCATTTTTCAGGTTTATGTTAACAAATCTATAAGTAGAGTTCTTTATTTTCTATGGTTTAATTTGAGTTTTTTCCCTTTTTCCCTTTTTATTTATTTTCTCATTCCTATTTATTACTATTTTTATTATTTTTCATTTCCTGTTTTTATTCTTTGTATCGACGTTCTTTTTTTAGTCATTCAATTTTTCAACTAAGAACCTTTCTGATTACTTAACTACTAACTAAAGGATCGTTCTGAATTGTATTTATTTATTTATATATATATATATACACTATATATAGTGTTTATTATATATAGTTCTCTACATTCTTCATTTTTTTTCTTTTTCATTCTGGTACCTCCCACCGTCTTTATTTGGAGATCCGTTCGATCCTTATTTTTCTAAAAGATAATTTTTTTTAATGACTTTTTACGTTTAGTTATTTTCCCTTAATGGAATTTGATTGTCTTATAAATAACTTATAAAATCTCGATAGTGTTTTCATATGAATTCATACTTTATGACTTTTGACTGAAGATTAAACCCCTTACCTGTCCTTTTACCACAGGTGATAGTCGGAAACATAAACTGTAACATGACGTTTATTATAGGTCTTAGTATTTATCTAATAACAAACTATCGTAGTTATCAACTTACCTACTGATTTAGCACTATATATAAGTGTGGGACCTCTTCCCTTGCCCTTGGGTGAGGTCGTAAGAACGGACCCCTTAGGGTACCTGTCTCCTAGGACCCACCGGTGCCAGGTACCCTAACGTTTGTCAGTCTGTGTTGACTCATTGTGAGTGTATATTAGTATGTCCCCTTATGACACGACGTTACTTTTTATTATTTGATACCGATGTGATTTGTTATACTTATTTAGAGTATTTATTCCACTACTTGATTTATTTGGTCTGTTTCTGTCCACATGTGACATAATAAAGTAAATATATTTCCATTTTTTTATACACTTTTATTTAACAACGATTTATCTTTATTTCTATTATCAATTGAAACACCGTTATTAGTGATCCTTCGTCTTTTGACCCTGAAGACCCGATGAAGTAACCACGAAACAAAGAACTAGACTCATAAACTAATGTACCCAAACGTGAATATCAAACACGAGGAAGAGAGACACACAGAGAGACTATAAAAATTACTTTCTAAATAAATCTTTGTTTTTACGAATTATGAATAATCCACAAGAACCAAGAAAGACCTAACACACACACACACACGTACGCATACGTACATACGTATGAGTGGACGAGTCAGCACAAGTTGAGAGAACCGTGGTACTTGACATCGGGTGGTCCGAGGAGGTAGGCACCCTAAAGGGTCCGTTCTCATGACCTCACGCAACGGTAAAGGATGAGGTCCCCTAGAAGAGTTGAGTCCCTAACTTGGATACAGAGTTGAGTCCCTAACTTGGATACATCCGTCTAAGAAATGGTGATCGTGGTGGACTTTGGGGTACTTTTATACAAACAACACCTTCCGTCTAATTTAAAACACTCTGTTGGATAACTCAATAGTAAACGAAATATATGGAAAATATTAATATAAAATCTTTCTTGTAAAGTACAACTAATAATATGTATATGTTAGTGGTAAATGATTGTCGACTTTATATCTTACTGGTTAGATCTGTCGTGTAAGTTTTCGACTCTGTAATGAAACGGTTGTTTCCAGGTAGATCAGTTCCGATACTAAAGAGGTTACCAGTGTATACCTACACTCTCAACCTGATATTTCTTTCGACTCACGGTTTCTTAACTACGAAAACTTGACACCGTAACCTCTTCTGAGAACTCTCAGGGAACCTGACGTTCCTCTAGGTTGGTCAGGTAGGATTTCCTTTAATCAGGACCCACAAGTAACCTTCCTGCTACAACTTCGACTTTGAGGTTATGAAACCGGTGGACTACGCTTCTCGACTGAGTAAACTTTTCTGGGACTACGACCCTTTCTAACTCCCGTCCTCCTCTTCCCCTGTTGTCTCCTACTCTACCAACCTACCGTAGTGGTTGAGTTACCTGTACTCAAACCCATCCGAGACCCTCAACCACTACCTGTTCCTCCGGACCACACGACGTCAAGTACCAGACCGTTTCTCAACCTGTGTTGACTCGTTGACTTGAATTGACTTTATATCCTTTATCTCTTTTTGATATTTAAGACAATTTTAATACAATTTATTGGAAAATTCAAAAGTGATAATTAAGAGTGTGATTCTCAGGCCAGAAATTTTATAACGATCTTTCCTAAAAAGGATCATCACTCTTCTTTTCTACATTTCAAATCTAGGTAATAGACCACCTCCGTTGTCTTTAGAAAGTTCATACTTATTCGACTCGATTCGATAAACGGATTACTCATGGAGTCGTGACAAAGTCATTAGAGTAAAATAGAAAAAAACTTACGTCGAAGGTGATAACACACATATAAGTACATCAACTACGTATTAGAGAATATATAATATGTACATGTTATGTCACTAAGTGTTAAAAATTTCCAATATATGGTTTCTCGTGTTACTTTATCGTCAGGAGGTCTGTGACAAATCAATACTGTCACTTGTGAGTAAAAAAATTTTTTTATCTTAATAATTTCGTAGAAGAAAGGGAGATGAAAATAAAACTACCTCTAAGCACATCCAATACCTTTCAGACACCTCCGAACACCCTACTTATCGTTCACACTCTTGACGACTAAAGATAACTTCGTCAACTCCAGAATTCTACTTACCCCAAAGACTAGATGGTGTAATGTAGTGAAGACCAACATAGTTTAAATGTAGATGATTCGTCGTGTTTTAAAAACACCATCTGAAGAAAACGGGCGTCAGATTGTGTTCTTGTATACTTTTAACTCAATTTATAAACTAAACTGAGATTCGTATTATGTGCGTCCTTTTACTTCGTACTTGTACATATATTTTTATACTCGAAAAAAGTGTTTAGACAAAGAGTCTTCTTTTTTTAGAATATTATTTTATAAAAACACGATATTATTTTCTGAAGGAGAGAGAAACGAAAAGAGAGGAGACTAGAGAGACAGAAAGAGTCAGAGAGAACATGTGTGGGTTTGTTTCAGACTAAAATGTTTTTCGTCTTTACGTTAAATCTACCGTACCCTTTTGTTATCTGTTCACTATAGTATTTAAATCTCTTACGATAACCTTTTTACAGACCACATTTGTTTATTCGACGTTACATAGTTTAATCCGTTAATTCGAGAACGAAGAGATTTCGTTTCCCTATAGTCTCACTCCTTTTTGTCATTCAAGAATCTTTAACTTGGTGTTATTTGTAGTGGGTATTTATAAGTATGGTATTCAAGGGAAATCCTGTTTTTAAAAATCTTAAATTTGTCTTAAAATTTCCCTTGAACAAAAATTACGATTTTGGAGACCTTCCAAAAACAACCTACCAATTAGCCACCAACTCGTTTATTATGTTATTTATTATCAGAACTCAGTGTTGTTTGGAATTATCCGAAAAAGTCATTAGTTTATAATTTTACTAAAGTTATTTGTAAATATACAATATATGTTACTATATAATGAATAAAAAAGAAATCAGTTAATAGAAAATCACATTAGTTTTATTCTTTTTACTTAACATATAAATGAAAGTAAAAGTGGTAAAGGTTGTAAAAAAAAGAAACATATCTGTGTCCAAAGATATACTATTGTATAAGGAAGATGGATTTTATGAAAAATTGTAAAGAATATCACTTTCAAACGACTATTACTTAAGGAAACAGAAAGGAACAGATATTTTGGAAATAAAAGAGAAAGTAAAAAGCCACTATCTAATTGACCCGTGACTAAAGACTCTGTTAACAAAAAAAGAGAAAGTCACGATATTTCTACGAGGAGGTAGTAGCAGTCCGAATCTGTCGAAGATTATTCTTCAGATAATATTGAGAATCGAAACAAGAGGAACACATAGAAAAAACGTGACCAACGACAGATCTGAACTAGAACCAGAAATCGTAACCACACAGATCCACAAAAGAAGGAAAGAGAATACATGAATAGGAGGGAAGGAATGGGAGGGAGGAAAGAAAGGTCATAAAGAAGAAACCCACAAGATACTCGAAAAGTTCAGACACTAATTTTAGAAAGTGATAAACTCTCCTTACAAATCAGCAATATATAAGTTTATATAGAAGAGGGGGAAGGGAGAAAAATAAAACCTTAAAGGCAACAGGGTGTCAAGAACCTGGATGACCGGAAAAAAAGGGAGAAACACAAACTTAAAAAATAAAAACTGACTAGAAATAGAAACAATAATATAGAAATAAAGACCGTAAGGTAAAGTATGAAAGAATCAAAGGTAAAAATACGATTTTAAAAGATATGCAAGAACATACAATATTAAGAAAATATGATCTTGGAAATTGTGTAATGAGTTTCAAAAGAGAAAATTTATAGTACGGATTATAGAGAGTGTAGACCCAAGAAGTCTAACATAACAGAGAACCATTTTTCAATGAAATGGAACTTAAAAACACTTAGTGAAGTAAGAACCAACTTTCGACCTACAGTGTAAATCTGGTCATTTCTGACTCAATCTATATCTAATATCTATATACGGATCTTAACCCGTGTACAGAAAAAGATGATATGTTACCTCTCAACTCAGTTGGATCAGTTTTCAACCCCCTAAGGACCACCGAGTCTACCATTTCACGGACGGGCGTTACACCCTCTGGGTCCAAGTTAGGTCCCAACCCTTCTAGGGGACCTCTTCCTTTACCGTTGGGTGAGGTCATAAGAACGGATCTTTTAGGATACCTACCTCCTTGGACCACCCGATGTCGGGTACCCCAGCGCTTCTCAGTCTGTGCTGACTCGTTGAAGTACCTCAGTTTTCAACTCATCTGAAACCCAAAACAATTCGAGTCACAAATGGAAGACGTATGATAACTGAAGTCTAAGGAGATCTTAGTGGAACATGAATTGCCCCTTCAACTCAAAGGTCTCTTATTAAAAATCGCAAGGTAAAGGTGAGAGTTCCAATCAGAAGAAGACACTTGCATTGGAGTTTCTGTCAAAGAGTAAAGAACGGAGAGGAGGTTACTATCTGACGACAATGAACAATAAGCCACAATCGTTCGGACCACCACCTCCACCCCCTTATAAGAGACAAAACGGGAAATAGGAGAGAATCCGTTCTGGAGAAGAGTGTCTTTCCCTAAAAAACCACTAATACGGGGAACCGATGAACATCAACTGGAGACTATCAGACCCGGTTCCCCTTAAGGAAGGGAAGGGAGCCCTCAATTTCCACCAAAAAACAAAAACAAAAACAAAAAAAGACGAGGGAGGGGATAAAGGTCACCCAGAGGTTAATACAGACCCTTTCTGTCATAAACGACGGTCAGGGGGTCTCCGAATTTCAAAAATATGGTATCTTGTTTATCTTCTTTACTAGGTCCGTACCCAAAGATATAGGGAGTGACGACAAGGGGATGGACTCAGGACGTAACGGTCCCCAGAGAAAGACCAGATGACGGGGTTAGATAGAGTACCCTTTGGTCACTTCTGGTACCTTTTCTCAGACCTTCACCCATGTTTTACGGAAACACAAACAGTAAAGTCCACAAGATGTAATTCTGGTTCTTTTGACCAAACACCCGATTAGTGGACAAAAACATTTATTTATAAGTTACCTCACAAGTCAAGTCAAGTCAGCGAGTCAGTACAGGCTGAGAAGCGTTGGGGTACTTAGCGTCGTGCGATCCGGAGGGACAGGTAGGGGTTGAGGGACTCCAGTGAGTCTGAGAGTAGGTAACTCAGTCACTACGGTAGGTCGGTAGAGTAGGAGACAACAGGGGAAAAAGAGGACGAGGGTTAGGGACGGTCGTAGTCAGAAAAGGTTACTCAGTTGAGAAGCGTACTCCACCGGTCTCATAACCTCAAAGTCGAAATCGTAGTAAGGAAGGTTTCTTTAGGACCCCGACTAGAGGAAGTCTTACCTGACCAACCTAGAGGAACGTCAGGTTCCCTGAGAGTTCTCAGAAGAGGTTGTGGTGTCAAGTTTTCGTAGTTAAGAAGCCACGAGTCGAAAGAAGTGTCAGGTTGAGAGTGTAGGTATGTACTGATGACCTTTTTGGTATCGAAACTGATCTGCCTGGAATCAGTCGTTTCATTACAGAGACGAAAACTTATATGATAGATCCAACCAGTATTCAAAAGAAGGTTTCTCATTCTCAGAAAATTAAAGTACCGACGTTAGTGGTAGACGTCACTAAAACTTCGGGGAGTTTTATTTCAGACTGTTACAAAGGTGGCAAAGGGGTAAATAAAGGGTACTTCACTACCCTGGTCTACGGTACTGGAAGCAAAAGACTTACAACTCGAAATTCGGTTGAAAAAGTGAGAGAAGAAAGTGAAAGTAGTTCTTTCCGAGAAATCAAGGAGAAGTGAAAGACGGTATTCCCACCCCAGTAGACGTATAGACTCCAATAACTATAAAGAGGGTCGTTAGAACTAAGGTCGAACACAAAGAAGGTCAGGTCTCGAAGAGTACTACATGAGACGTATATTCAATTTATTCGTCCCACTGTTATATGTCGGAACTGCATGAGGAAAAGGATAAACCTTGGTCAGACAACAAGGTACAGGTCAAGATTGTTACCTCACATGAGTATGGGTTAGTAAACGTATTACAGATATCAACGAAAACATAATATTTGTGTCTCAACTCATCAACGTCGTCTATGGAACACCGGGTGTTTCGGATTTTATGAATAATAAACTGGAAATATATATTCAAAAGGTTAGTTACAAGATATGAGAATGTGATTGGATTTCAATCGGAAATCGTTAAGTAAATTTTAAATCCATTAAAGATGAATGGATGAAAAACTATCGGGGTAAAAGAAGGGTACGAGATAGGGTTCATTTGAGTGAAGGGGGATAAAATTATTTCGGTGGATAGAAAAGAATCAAAAGTCCAACGAACAATCGGATACTTTGAGTTAAGAGACCAACTTCTTTACAATATTAAAACACTGTCACGACCACAAAATACCTAAAAAAAAAAAAAATCCAAAGAGAATGACAATACAACCTTCACTACGAAGAAAGTCAAAAAAAAAAAAATTTGTAAGATCGACTTCGGGGAGTCACTTTAAAATCAAACCATACGATATATATATAAAAAAGGGTCAGGACACATTCAAGACCGTCGAGATACCACCCCAATTTCCACTGGAGGAGGTTTTTCCGAATACGGTATAGGGTCAGACGACGTGGGTCTCGGGGTAGGGCCACCGTCAGGTGACGACTGGGTATGGAGGTGTCCTTTACGAGTTTGTGTCAAGACAGAGTCAGAGACACCCCAGGGACCCAGGACCACACGTCAAACAAACTCGGGAGAATCGTAGAGACCATCCTTACCCTAAACTAAGATTTCCACTTAAACGGGGAGGATGGTAGAACGACCCCGAAGAGGAAACGGAAACCTACACCCCATAGAAGAGTGTCGGTCATTTCGTTTCGTGTCGACGGTGAGGACTGGAACCTGTACCTCATAGAGGAGAACCGGTGAACGGTCGAGGTTGTGGTGCGTCAGTGGTGAACGACGAGAACCTCCTGTGTTTGTCTTGGAACACGTGGTCCTGGGTCCTCTTTCTTCGGCGCTGGGGTGTTCTCTGACTTGATCTGAACGGGTACTCACAGGTCCGCAGAGGTCACCTCCGCACCCAACCACCACCGGACGACGTCCCAATCCCCGTGACTCACATCGTCATGTACATATCCTACAAAACTTCCTCTAGCAGTAATAGAAGTAATGGAGGTGGTATCAAACTGAAGTGTATTTATCGTCCCTCCCTTGTGTCGATGTGGGTAGTTGTCTTTTAACCTAATTTCCAAATGACTCGTACCGGGACGGATAGTCTTGATCTGGGTCAAAGGGGAAGTCAGTCAGAGTGTGTAGTCCTTCGAAGAAGGTATTCGGAGAATTAGGAACAGGTAGTCTCCCGCCTGTCTGACCTTTACTGTTAGCGTCTTTTGATTGGTTAGATCAGTGTACTTGGAGTCATAACAGATTGAGTCACTTTGATGCTCGGTACGATACATCCCGGTGCGTTCTGTCTGCCCAGTACCACCTCCCAAGACTGTTTTGCACCAGTGATCTCTTCCCTTACCCTTCGGAGAAGTCATAAGAACGGAACTCTTGGGGTACTTGTCATACTTTTCTATTTTTCTATCCTGTGACTTTCTATTTGAGGGGTCTAGATATTCACGGGTACGATGACCTCTAGTCACCTTTTTATTGAGGTCTTTCTTACTTCTCTACCTCGGTTTCGTTTTTGTTGTGGGTCAACACCCACACTGACCACTATCTTCGTTCAAGACTACAATATTTCTCTTTATGTCGTATCCTGGACCTTACAACCCGGGACTCAGTTCCGTTTAACCTTCACCAGTTTGTCCTCTACTGTTCGTACTTGCAGTTGTAAAATCCTTAGTCGCTTGATTTTACCTGACCTTACCCACTTAAATTGAGGCTTTACCTCATCGGTAGTATCGGTTGTTTTCTCAGGCTTTACGTCATGAACCTACGTTAGAGTTTTTGTTGTTTTACTAGAGACAAGTAAAGGTTCCGTTTGGTAAGTTATCATCCCATTGGGTTCAGATACGGGGTTAGTCATTACGACTTCTTCTACTTCAACTTGCCAAAATACTTCTGGATGTTCTGGAAAATCTTGATTGTGGGTTTTTTACGTTTTCATCCTTCAGTTCTTTGTGGACCTCATTGTCCTTTTAACCCGGAAGTTCATTTCTTACTTCGTCTCGTTTCCGATTATCTCAAAACGGTTCTCTTGTGTGACCAGTATCGTTTGTGGGAGAAGGTTGTTGTGTTCTCTTCTGAGATGTGTACCTGTAGTGGTCTACCGGTTGTGTTTTTAGTCTAAATAATATAAGAAACGTCGGTTTCTACCTCTTCGAGATATGTCGGTCGTTTTTGTTCTGGTCCTCGACTGATACCGAGTCTAGTACTTGAGGAATAAGGGTTTAAGTCTGAATTTAACTTCTTTCATCCCTTTTGGTGATCTGGTAAGTCCATACTGGATTTAGTTTATGGAATACTGATATGTCACCTTCACTCTTTATCTAAATTCCCTGATCTAGACTATCTGTCTCACGGATTACTTGCTGCCACCAAGCACTGTAACATGTCTTCTCTCCCTAGTTCTGAAAGGGGTTTTCTTTCTTTACGTTTTTTCATTTTACCGACAGACCCCTCCGGAATGTTTATCGACACTTTTCTTCTCTTCGTTTTTCGTTGCCTCTTTTCCTTTCTATATGGGTAAACTTACGTCTCAAGGTTTCTTATCGTTCCTCTCTATTCTTTCGGAAGGAGTCACTAGTTATGGATCTTTAACTCCTTTTGTTATTTTACCCTTTCTGATCTCTAGAGAAGTTCTTTTAATCTCTGTGGTTCCCTTGTAAAGTACGTTTCCACCCGTGTTATTTCCTGTCTTTACCATACCTGGATTGTCTTCGTCTTCTATAATTCTTCTCCGTCGTTTTTATGTTTCTTCTTAACATGTTTTTTCTAGAAGTACTGGGTCTATTAGTACTACCACACTAGTGAGTGGATCTCGGTCTGTAGAACCTTACACTTCAGTTCACCCGGAATCCTTCGTAGTGATGCTTGTTTTGATCACCTCCATTACCTTAAGGTCAACTCGATAAGGTTTAGGATTTTCTACTACAACACTTTCACGACGTTAGTTATACGGTCGTTCAAACCTTTTGAGTCGTCCCCGGTGTCCTGACCTTTTCCAGTCAAAAGTAAGGTTAGGGTTTCTTTCCGTTACGGTTTCTTACGAGTCTGATGACGTGTCAACAAGAGTTAAAATACAGTCTTTCACTTCTTGATTTCTCGGAGAACTACTTCCACTTTCCTCTCACCTTTTCAACCGAATTTTGAGTTGTAAGTATTTTGTTTCTAGTACTGTAGGTCCGGGTAGTGAAGTACCGTTTATCTACCCCTATGTCACCTTTGTGACCGACTGAAATATAAAACCCCGAGGTTTTAGTGACGTCTACAACTGACATCGGTACTTTAATTTTCTGTGAATGAGGAACCTTCCTTTCAATACTGGTTGGATCTGTCGTATAATTTTTTCGTCTCTGTAATAAAACAGTTGTTTCAAACCAGATCAGTATCGATACCAAAAAGGACACCAGTACATATCTACACTCTCAACCAGATATTTCTTTCGACTCGTGATTTCTTGACTACGAAAACTTTACACCACAACCTCTCTTGAGAACTCACAAGGAACCTGACGTTCCTCCAGTTTGGTCAGGTAGTATTTCCTCTAGTCAGGACTCACAAGTAACCTTCCTGTCTACAACTTCGACTTTGAGGTTATGAAACCGGTGGACTACGTTTCTTGACTGAGCAAACTTTTATCGGACTACGACCCTTTCTAACTCCCGTCCACCTCTTCCCCTGTTGTTTCCTAATCTACCAACTTACCGTAGTGACTGAGTTACCTGTAATCAAACTTATTTGACCCTCAACCACTACCTGTCCCTCCGGACCGCACGACGTCAGACCCCCTCCCCACCCCCACCCCCCAGCGTTTTTCAGTCTGTACTGACTCACTGATTTGACTATAAAAAAATTAAATTAATAGTTTTCAACCATTAGTTACACAGCATATCTATCCTGTGTAACTATCCTGTTTTTCATCCTGTAGTCCTCGAAGAAATTTTGAACTCCTGTTCAAATCTCTACTGTGTTGGACTTTGAGTACATTTTTACCTTGTCCAACCGGCACCCTCTACCAAACATATCGTGACAGTTCGCACCATTGATATTAGTTTCGTATATTAAGAATTTTACGATGTCCTACACACAATGTCAAGGTTTGGGACGATATATCAAAAAGGTAAAAGTTCTCTTTAAAATTTTATAAAACTTGATTTAATTTTACTTTGTGTTGAATAGTTTTAAACACCCTGCATGGTATTAGTAATGTATCTCTTTAAACATTACAACTTACATGAATAATCCTATCTTCTTTCTGTATTTTAGTCATTATAGTTAAAGGTGGACTCTTTTGGTCTTTCTCTTACGACGATACAGGTTCGAGTCAAAGGAGTGTACTATCCGGTTAATTGATTCTCTCTTCCAAATAAGTCTTTCGACCGACTGTTTCTTCTACCACTCGATTACAGAGTTTTATTGGAAGAATAACCCCAGACCTACGATCCAAGAAAATATCCTGTCTCTTCCCCTCTTCAAATTTCACCTCTGATAATAGAACGTTTATAGAGGACCTTACCGGTTGGAGTCCCTTACCCACACAATTAAGAAGTTCGTCTCCCAGTCCCTAGGGACTTCGTCCATTAATACATACTAATATTATTGTTTCGTTATTTTTTATTTCTAATTTCAGTTTCTTTGTCTAGGTAGTACCTCAGTCATAACGAGAAAGGACGTTGCTTTTCTCATTTAATTTAGGTTTCACTCATTTTGTTTTACTTATGATCCTTAATTTCGTCTTTAGGTAATCCGACCTTCATTCTTTAGTCATCTCTTTAGTTGTTTTGTTTTTCAATTAAGGAACTCTATTTGTGTAGTTATGTAGAAATCCACCCGATTGATTCTTTTTTACTTTTTTCTCCTATGTTTAATGGTCATAGTCTTTACTTTCTCTCGGTAGTGAAACCTAGGGTACTTGTGACATTTCTATTGTCTCCTTATCATACTGTTGAAAACTCAGTGTTTAAACTATTAGATCTACTTAACTTGGTTTAGGAACTTTCTGGATTAGACGATTTTGAGTTATTCTTTACTAGATTTATCCGGATGTATATAATTTCTTTAAAAATTTTTATGAATTATTTGAAGGTTATCCCTTTCGTAATCATGGTCTACCGAAGTGAGTACTTAAGATAGTTTATAAATTCCTTGTTTAATATGGTTAAGAGATTTTAGAGAAAATCTCCTATTTTCATCTTCCTTTTGAAGGATTGAGTACGATACTCTATCGTAATAGGATTACTGTTTTGTCTTTTGTTTAATATTCCTTTATTTTGATGTCTGGTTATAGAGAGTACTTGTATGAACGTTTTTAGTAGTTGTTTAAAATCCGTCAACTTAAGTTGTTATATACTTTTCTCAATATGGGGTGTTAGTTCATCCTAAATAAGGTCTATACGTTCGAACGAAGTAGTAAGTTTTTAGTCGCATTAGGTGGTGTTATTGTCTGATTTTTATTATGTAGTTATCTATGTCTTTTTATAAACTGTTTGGGTTTATGGGTGAGTACTATTTTTGAGAGTCATTGGATCTTATAAAGGAGTGTAATTATTTTGTATCGATGTTTTTGGATGTCGATTATAACGTGGATTTTTACTCTTTAACTTTCGAAAGGGAGATTCTAGTCTATGTTTTGTTTCTATAGAGGAGAATGGTGAGGAAAAGTTGTACAACGACTTTCAAGATAGGTTTTGTTACCCTATTGTTTTCCTTTAATAAACATACGTCTAAATTTTCCTTTTTTATTTCGAGAAACAAGTATCTATTGTGTCAGTGGAAACATCTCTTAGGTTTTTTAACTGGGGGGGGGTTTTTTTTAGAAAGTCGATTATTCATTAATATCGTTCCAACATCCTATGTTCTAATTATGTGTTTTCATTTCACGAAGGGATATATGATCGTTACCCACTTACCTTAAATTGTAATTTTCATACCATAGTAAATCAATCGTGGATTTACCGTTTGGTGAAGTGATAAGAACGGAACTCTTGGGGTACTTGTCATACTTTTCCGTTTTTCTATACTGTGACCTTCTACTCGAGGTGTAGGGGGTCCAGTCACCCACAGACTATACGATGGTCCCTTCTCACCCCTTTATTGAGGCCTTTCTTCCTACTACGGGTCAACACCTACACAGACCACCACTTTCATTTCAGACTACGACATTTCTTGTTATAACGGATCCTTGGACATTACAATCCAGGTACTTAGTTTTGTTTATGAATCCATAGTCAGTCAAGTCAAGTCAGCGAGTCACCACAGGTTGAGAAACGTTAGGGTACTTGACGTCGTACGGTCCAAAGGGACAGGTAGTGGTTGAGTGTTTCGAACGAGTTTGAGTACAGGTAGCTCAGCCACTACGGTAGGTTTGTAGAGTAGGAGACAGTAGGGGAAGAGGAGGGCGAAAGTGAGAAAGGGTTGTAGCTCCAGAAAAGGCTCAGTTAATAAGAGTAGTCCACCGGTTTCATAACCTTAAAGTCGAAGTTGTAGTCAGGAAGGTTACTCATAAGTCCTGAATAAAGGAAATCCTATCTGACCAACCTAGAGGAACGTCAGGTTCCCTGAGAGTTCTCAGAAGAGGTTTTGATGTTGAGTTTTCGTAGTTAATAAGTCACGAGTAGAAAGGAATATCAGGTTGAGAGTGTAGGTATGTACTGATGACCTTTTTGGTATCGAAACTGTTCTGTCTGGAAACAACCGTTTCATTACAGAGACGAAAAATTATACGACAGATCCAACCAGTATCGAAAAGAAGGTTCCTCTTTCGTAGAAAATTAAAATACCGATGGCAGTGGTAGACGTCACTAAAATCTCGGGGGTTTTTATCAGACAGTGACAAAGGTAACAAAGGGGTAGATAAACGGTATTTCACTACCCTGACCTACGGTGTTAGAATCAAAAACTTGTAACTCAAAATTCGGTTTAAAAAGTGAGAAAAAGTAAAAGTAGTTCTACGAGAAATCAAGAAGTGAAAGACGGTACTCCCCACCACAGTAGACGGACAGACTCCAATAACTATAAAGAAGGTCGTTAAAATTAAGGTCGAACACGAAGTAGGTCGGACCGTAAAACGTACTATATGAGACGTATATTCATACGTACGTCTCACATGAATTCATATCTGGGTTGTTTTATACTTGTTTTAGATATGTTCCTCTTGATATTTTGACTAATTGTTTTAGTCTCTTGATTTATTTAACTTTCTATAAAGTCAAATCCCTGTCTTTTTGAGTTGTAACAGTTCCAAAAAAGAAAGTTAAACTAAATATCTAAGTTACGTTAGGATTATTTTAAGGGGTCGTTCAAACATCTATAACTGTTTGTCTAAGATTTCAAATATCTTTTCCGTTTCCTAGATCTTATCGGATGTATTATAAATTCCTCTTCCTGTTCAAACCTCCTGACTGTAATGGGTTGACGTTCTGAATGATAATTATATTTCGACGTTATCAGTTTTGTCACATTATAATTACTTTTTTTTTCTGTTTATCTAGTTATATTCGGATCTTTATCGTTGACCTATATGTATACGTTTTTTTTTTCTTCGATCTGTGTCTATAACATGGGAAGTGTTTTTAATGGAGTTTTACCTAGTGTCTGGTTTTACATTTCACGTTTTAATTTCTTGAGGATCTTTTATTGAATCTTCTTCCATATCTACGGGAACATATACCACACTGAAAAATTTATAATTATATCGTGGTTCGTATTACCCATTCTACCCGAATAGTTTTAAATTTTGAAGGTAAGAATTTTTCATTACAATCTCTTCTCTCATGCTCAGTGTATGACCCTTTTTATCAATGTTTTTTGTCGATTATTTCTTGGTTTTGATATGTTTTATATATTTTGAATTTTGAATCGTTATTCTTTTGTTCGTTGGATTAATTTATTACTGGGTTTCTGGAATTCTCTGTACAGTGGTTTCTTTGTATCTACCGTTTATTCGTATATTCTACAAAGTGTAGTATGTGCCGTTCCCTTTACGTTTCATTTTATTGTTACTCTATAGTGATATTTAGATAATCTCATCGAAACCGGTTTTTTCCAAAACCTGTTGTGGTTACGGTTGGTCCTTCCCCTCGTTGTCCTTGAGAATAAGTAACAACTACCCTTGTATTTTACGATACGACTTTCCACTAAACCACCGAAGAATGTTTTAATTTGTACAAGAATGTTTTCGGAGCCACAAATGGAACCATAAATGGGTTTCCTCAATTTTTGAAGGACATAAAGGTTTGTCTTAGGACGTGTACTTACAAATATTATCGAAATAAGTATTGATGGTTTTGAACCTTCCTTGGTTCTATTGGAAGTTATCCGTTTACCGATTTAGTTGACAACATGTAGGTCTATTACCTTAAAATAAGTCGTGTGTGTTTTTTCGATAGTTCGGTACTTCTCTGTACCTCCTTCGAATTTAGGTAAAATGGTTTACTTCATTAGTTAGACTTTTTCGTTGTATACATACTAAGGTTGATATATCGTAAGAACTTTTCTGTCTTGATACCTAAGTCATTTTCCTAGTCACTAACCTCTTTATCTTTATTCCTACTTATCCTTCTCACATTTTATAAAAGTCTCGTCGCTTTTATAAGACGTACTATTAGACTATCTCCTATGTACAGTAATATGTAAACAGGTCTGGGTATCTTATATGTTGTAGTCATCAATTCATTTGATGTCTGAAACCCATTATTACTACACGGTCCTATCCAGATAATTAACATTGTTTATGTGGTGAGACTACCCTCTACAACTAAATTACCCTCTCACATACGTATATACCCGTGTTCCTCATGTACCCTTTAGAGATCGAAGAGTTGTAAAAAACACTTGGACATTGACACTAAATTTTTTATCATAAAATTTTTAGTAGGATTTATGGTTTTATTTACGGTTCTTTTTTTTTTGTTAAGATGTGTGATGTTCATACACACAGAATGTATATGAAGATATATGTCTTTGTATACGTATCTTATTTATATTTTATCGTACTAATTTGACTCGATTTCCATAACCAATAAATTAATTTACGCTTATCCTATAGTATGGATACTTTTAAAGTATACCCGTCAGTTTTGTTCATTTTGAGAAGGGTTTTTTCTGAGTCTTTCTACTACTACGTCTAAATCAAGTCAAGTCAAGTCAAGTCAGCGAGTCAGCACAGGCTGAGAAACTCTGGGGTACTTAGCGACGTGCGGTCCGGAGGGACAGGTAGTGGTTGAGGGTCTCAAGTGGGTTTGGGTGCAGGTAGCTCAGCCACTACGGTAGGTCGGTAGAGTAGGAGACAGTAGGGGAAGAGGAGGACGGGGGTTAGGGAGGGTCGTAGTCAGAAAAGGTTACTCAGTTGAGAAACGTACTCCCCTCGAAGTCGAAATCGTAGTAAGTCTAACCTACTACCGTTTGTTTTTACATGTACGTATGTATTTATTTATCTTCCTTAGTCTTAGAACTAAAGTTTATTCCGTATTAAATCGGAGGTTTTATATTTTACTCTGGTTTTTTCATATGAAGTATGTAAAAAGTAATACGATTCCTGGTTTTACGTATTACTTTTTAAAATAATTATAAATATGTATTTTATCGTATCATCGATGAAATATTTCGTCTTTGATTTCCTCTATTTCTCTGTTTTTGATTATCTGATTATATTGACAGAATTTAAATCATTTTAGTTCACCCTTTTTAATCTTTTATAGTCTCGAGATTTATTGTGGTATCCCATCTTGTATACCTTTTTAGGTACAATTTAAGACACGGTGTTACTTTCTCTTGTAGGAAAAATAAGTTTACCTGTACGTTGTAAACACTATGGATTCAGATGTTGTTTCGGATAAAATTTAAAAATTTTTATCCACATCATAGTACTAGTAAAGTTTTGTATAAGTGTTTAAGAAAGTATAAAGATTTTAAGTCCTTATCTCAGATATATGGGATGGGGACTTGGTCTCTTCCGGAAACACTGACGTAAACTTTAACAATCCGGAAATCTTTGTCGGAAACACAGACCCACTATTCCGTAACATTACAGGACTATTTACACCCTGTTTAGTAAAATTGTGTGTCGTAGTGAAGACACGGAAAATATGACAGGAGCCCCCAGTATCCTGACCTTCGAACTCTTGCTGTAAAAGGTACCTCGAAAGGGTGATCTTAAATAATTTCGATCGTTTACTCTCCGTTACCACTGTGAGTTATCCACATGAGAACGATGTCTTTATGGCACCATCTGGTCGTCAGTAAACGACTTCGATGGAGTCTGACGTGTGTAAAGAGAGTAGGAGAGGGTAGACAGTCGACACTCCACCGACACCGAAGTATAATCGAAGGACATGAAGGGACACTAGAGAGAAACGGGGCGGGGATACTAAAGAAGTCACGACTGTAATTTAAAGAAAGATGAACTTTGTAAATTTCATCAAAACAAAAGTACTGAGATGGGACTGTTTATGTGGACTCTCTTTAGTGCTCCCAAGGAAAGGATCGTATAGTCAGAACATATCAGGTAAGAACAACTCGGTCTTTCGTGATTAAGTCGTAGACCCTTGGGTTGAGGACTCTATTTGAAAAGATAAAATATGGTTGTGATTCACTCCTTTATTTCTTTTGTAACGACAGGATTTGAGAGGGGACAGAACTCCAAGACCTTGATTTTCCTCCATTTATAAAAGTTGTTTAAGATATACACTAACTTACGGTCCAATAATGTTTGTCTTCGTTTCGGTACTCAAATATTTCTCTCCTCTTAACACGGTACTAAGAGGGGACGACGATTCAGTAAAGTCAGCACAGGTTGAGACACGTTCGGGTATCTGTCGTCGGGTGGACCGAGGGGGTAGGGACCCTAAGAGGTCCGTTCTCATAACCTCACCCCACGGTAACGGAAGAGACTCTCAGAGGGGAGCTCTCTCTACAGTTTTAGTACTAAGTTCGTAAAGACACAGGGGATCGGTTTACGATAGATCCTCACAGGGTCTAGTCATTAAATTAAGAGTGTCTCAACTCCAGTAACAAAACAACGGTATCATTTTCTTACCATCAACAGTGACACAAACCTGATTTCCTCCTCCCTATATAGTCACATAAAGATTCAAGACAGGTTCTCTCTCGTACGGACACTGTTGACCATAACTAAAAGATGTATTTTTATACGAATCTTTCTACGAAGTAATGTTACTATTATATTTGAATCCCCTCCTTTCGTATAAAGGAAATGAAAAAGATACATAAATCGAATGCTAAACTTATAGACTCACCTGGTGGATGGTCTTGTCTCCCGGGAAGGAGAAGTCTGTTTATTTAGTTATCCATTGGATTCTACCTCCGGGCCTTCTTTTGTGTGAACAGAACACACCATTCTGTTCGTCTTTACTGGTAACACTTCCTACCTCTAAATAGGAGTGTCTAGGGATCTTCGTCCTCTACGCCGTGTGGTATAAGTTCCCTCGGTGTACTCCTTCGTGGTCTCAGTTAGGTCCTAGATTCATGTACTCGTCTTTCGTCCCCGTTTTGGGAAACAACACCAAAAACACTCTTCCTTCTCCGTTCCGTCCCCTTCGGTCCTATTCACCCAAATTTTAACGTGACACAGGAGACTTATTAAAATCGTCCGCGACCTCACATCCCCGACAGGGCTCAACAGCCCGTGGAATGGACCCCACTAATTCCGTCTCCTTGTAACCAGACCTCACATTCTACATTCATATTCTCAGATTGTGTCGTCCCAAACCCCACCCCAACCCCCTCCGGAGACCTGGCCAACAAACGTTAGTTTCTACATGAGGGTCCGTTCCACGAACGAAAGAGATCCTTGAATCATTGGACCCTTGACATTAGAGAAGTTTCAGTCACTCCAGGGTCTACGGTCTCGTAGTTCTAATGTCTTTTATTCTTTCAATTATTTTTAAGTGTCACTCTAAGAAAAGGTAGTCAGGGGTCGGTATGTGGGGTCGTAATTAAGATCTTAAAGATGTATCTAGACTGGATCTGGTCCCTACTGTTAGATCCTTCTCTGTCTCATTGAACCCAAGAGGTAAGAATACCTATTTGTTCACCGAATTTACTCCTGAATGATTTTCCGATATTTCGATGGAGTGCCTTTACTTCGACCCGAAGAACTCCCGTCCTCGACCTTAGATCCTTGGTGAGTTCAACGTTCTTCAAAGAGGACGTGAGATCACGAGAGAGAGGAAGAGATTCTTACCTCTTAAGATCAATGAAAACAGTAGGGACTAGATACGGTCTAGATACGTCTTTAAGACCTTGAGAAATCTTGGTGTATATTAGGATATAGGGTAAATAAGGTAAGTAGAAGGGACTACAAACCGATGTGACGGGTTGAAGAGTAACTAAATAAATCTTGACACTAGGACAGACTTTTACGGACGGTATCCGGGTTGAGATATCTTTGAAAATTTAGTATCTGAGGAGTGATAAAACTAATATTTGAGACACTGAGTCTTTTATACAAACCACCGTCCGACCGGTCGTCTAACCGTAGGTCATCCACAGTTAGGACTCAAGTCAAACAGTACCCCTTTCCACTAATGTACATGTTTGTACTGGTCTCTTTGGGTAGAGAAGTCGTTCCCCATTCGTACCTCGTGTCACAGGTCTCTTCCCTTCTCCTTTGTCCGTGGG
Source organism: Capra ibex (assembly GCA_006410555.1). NCBI lineage: Eukaryota > Metazoa > Chordata > Mammalia > Artiodactyla > Bovidae > Capra > Capra ibex. The sequence goes on from SJYO01035280.1 coordinate 319,019, forward strand.
ACTTTCACGGTTGATGTTAGGATATAGGATGACGGTTCTCAAAAGGTTGATAGAGGTAACAAATTCCCCTAAGCGAAAAGAACCGTGAATTCTTCTACGATTTTGAGACCATCCTGAAGACCGATAAATAAGTCCCTCTTTTCACCATCGTTACTTAAGAAGAGTGACTTATAAAGGTTGTGAGACGGAAGATCCGTGTTTCATATAAAAGAGAAAGACCGAGGGTAACCAACCAACTCCTGTACATCAGTAAGACCGGATTTTCATGTCTATTACACACGGTGAAAGACCGACTTGTACTTAAAGAACCACACTATAGGAACCCCGAGAGAAGACAGGGAAAGTACTGTCGTACAAGGACTATCATTGATGAGATAGTCGGACCCAGGGTATACCCGAGTATCGTACCCGATATCGTTCTCGTTCTTGTTATAAGTGAGGTTGTGAAATTTTGTCTCGATTGACCTTGAAGGGACCACCAGGTCGCCAATCCTAAGACGTGAAGGTGACGTCTCCCGTATCACAAGTCAGGGACCAGTCCCTTGTTTCTAGGACGTTTAACCGTGGTACCGGTTCTTTATTTATGTATTTTGTTATATCTCGATTTGACAGGTTCACTTAAAAGACAAAAACCGTTACTGAGGTGTCGTGTACCTACATAAGATCGTCTTTTCGTCCAACAACAACTCTCGTACACACATAAACTCATCATAATCTGAACCACCGACGACTCCAGAGAAAGTCCAAATTTTCACCGTTACTTTGAATATCTCTTTTGACTCGAGAGAGGGGTCCCAAGAATCGAGGATGTATCTGTGTCCCGGAAGACTTCGGATGTACGTCTGGTTAATTCTTCCGGACTCAAAATACCGCAACAATAAGATCAATTAAGGACGGATTTTCGATTCACTCCACAGGACACTGTACTCTCCGTCTCCGTACTTGGAAGTCCTCTTCATGGTCCCTCTTCCTTACCTCCCCTTCAAGTAAGAATTCCGGTTTCAACAAGTAAGACAGAGGATCTGGTGTCCTACTTCTCATACAGGGATCTTAATTCTTCGGATCCCAAGATCAGTCCTGAAACCAAGATTGTCTGTCAATTGGGACCCGTTCATAGAAGGTGAGATTCAAGACGGGGAGTCGGTACTTTACCTCGTCGAACTGGTCTACTAAGAGTTCCAGGGAACTTATCAGATACAGGGTAAAGATGATCTTCTACTCGTATCCTGTCCCGAATTTCAGAACACAAATCTCGTCTCCTTCCAGTTTCGACGTGTACACCGAATGTAAAAGTCACTAAATAAACAAATTAAATTTATTTTTTATAGTGGTACACGAATTTATGAACTTGTCATGTTTTTTAACGTAGTATTATTATTTTTTTTAATAAGAAGGTTGAGACGGAAGGGGTATGGGACCTAAGAAAGGGTCTCCGGTAATCTCTATACGTGTGTAATACTATAGAGGGGGAAAAAAAAATTGGTGTTTACCATCGTTCTATATCCGTAATTATACGAGGACCGAATTTGTTACTCATAGAACCTTATTTAAGGTCTAGGCAGAAGAAGTAAGAGAAATTTCCAGTGTATAATAATTATAAGATAATGTACACTCACTCACTCACTCACTCACTTCAGTGAGTCAACACAGGCTGAGAAACGTTGGGTCCCTGATATCGGATGGTTCAAAGAGACAGGTACCCTAAAAGGTCCTTTCTTATGACCTCACCCAACGGTAAAGATAATGTACTATATTTGTTATTTTAATAGGGGGATAATTACCTATGAACGTGAATATAAATGTATATATAAACGTAAATATATATATTTCATTGGTCGGAAGACGTTGGCCTTTGTTACGAAACATGACTACTTGGAACATCTCCCTCCTTTTAAAACCAAAAGATCCCTAAGAGTCTAAGAAGTATTTTGTCCATTTTTCTTCATCATACAAAAACAGATTTTCTCATCTAATTTAAGAGTAAATCTCTTGATAAATTAGATACACGGATCCTGTTACTCTAAAAAAACGAAATCTTTTTTTTTTTGGGTGTTAAATAGTATTTAAAAATTTCCAGTATTGTACAAAGGTTTTGAGAGAAACCCTTCGAGGAACAGACAGTAACCACCCGACAACAGTCGGTTTAGCATGATTGTACAAACTGTCCTTTGTTTATTGTCTGTCTAAGAAGGTTTTCACAATTGGTCTGAAATATTTTCTTACATATAGGAGTCCTATATAGTCGGACTTTCTACAACCGAATAAAATATCTCTTTTGTTCTTAAAGTAGAAAAAGAGGAACCTTGTTGATGTTGTTTATCAAAACAAGTAGGATTTGTGAAAGGTTGTTTATTTGATTCTGAGTCTTCGATTAAAATTTGACACAACCCGGTTCTTCGGTTGCACCAATTATCGGGTACACTCAGTAAAAAAAAGGGAGACTAATGAACCAAATATCGTAGAACGTCGAATTAGTTTGTTGTATGGTGTCTCCGATTTTAAAGTTCTCTACCACAGCTATGTTTAGTTATGTGTCGTATCGAACAAAGGAAACGAATTCTCTGACACCATCCCTTGTCTTCCTTCCTGTAATGTAACAAACAATATCCAGACATTGAACTTATCAGGGTCTGGAATGGTCAAGCACAAATATTTACCCCAGTGTAAATGTATGAGTAACTGAGATCGGGAGGAATATATTTTGTACATAAAGTACTTAGTACAGGTGGGGGTTATTTTGAGGACGGGGGTTCGAGTCTTTTTACCGGAACTTAAGAGTCCCTTACGGAATTTATATAAGTCTACACAGGAAGACCTCGGATAACAGTAACAAATATGACGGACTCCTCTTGACCAATCCGACGTCGTTTCCTGTACTGACACGGTTAGGGACCTAGATATGTATGGGGACGGTTTTTGGATTCGTTTGGGAAGTCCTTAGGTTCTTCAAGAGTCTATTGGGATCAGTACGGGGTAAGTGTGTCATTAAGGACGTTTTGAGAGTGACTCGAGACTCAATCTCAACCCAGTAGACTCGTAGTGTAGTAGAGGAGTATTTGTGACTGAATTGTAGGAAATGGACCTCAAGACAAAAGACATTGAGTATACTGGTTCCTGGTTGACCTCGTAGGCTATGTCTGTCTATGGTTCGACAGAAGGGGTGGGATGGGATGATGAGTGACCTTGACGAGACAGATGATTAGCGTATACGTCAGAATAAGGAGGTGGTTTACGGAAGACACTGTCGTTAAGTAGTTGGGATAAGTTTCATCAGACTTAGGATCAAATCTTTTCCGACTCTGGTGGGGGTGAGGTGGAGATGGTATATGTATGAAGAGGTTGGGTGGGAAGGTTTAGAAAAGTCGGTGGTGTATTATATAGGCTACTGAAATAAAGTGAGAATCCTAAGTCAAGTCAAGTCAAGTCAGCGAGTCAGCACAGACTGAGAAACGTTGGGGTACTTAACGTCGTGCGGTCAGGAGGGACACCTCTTCCGTTACCGTAGGGTGAGATCATGAGAACGGACCGTTTAGGGTACCTGTCTCCTCGGACCACTCGGGTGTCAGGTACCCTAGCGAACCTCAACCTGTGTTGACTCACTGAAGTGAAAGTGAAAAGTGAAAGTACGTAACCTCTTCCTTTACCGTTGGGTGAGGTCACAAGAACGGACCTCTTAGGGTCCCTGTCCCCTCCGACCACCCGACGGCAGGTACCCCAGCGTGTCTCAGTCTGTACNGACCACTCGGGTGTCAGGTACCCTAGCGAACCTCAACCTGTGTTGACTCACTGAAGTGAAAGTGAAAAGTGAAAGTACGTAACCTCTTCCTTTACCGTTGGGTGAGGTCACAAGAACGGACCTCTTAGGGTCCCTGTCCCCTCCGACCACCCGACGGTAGGTACCCCAGCGTGTCTCAGTCTGTACTGACTTCGTTGAATCGTCCTCGTCGTCGTCGTTGTCGTCGTCGTCGTCTGGAGGGACAGGCAGTGGTTGAGGGCCTCAAGTGAGTCTGAGTACAGGTAGTTCAGTCACTACGGTAGGTCGGTTGAGTAGGAAACAGCAGGGGAAGAGGAGGACGGGGGTTAGGGAGGGTCGTAGTCCCAGAAAAGTTTACTCAGTTGAGAAGTGTGCTACACCGGTTTCATAACCTCGAGGTCGAAATCGTAGTCAGGAAGGTTTCTTGTAGGTCCTGACTATAGGAAATCTTACCTGACCAACCTAGAAGAACGTCAGGTTCCCTGGGAGTTCTCAGAAGAGGTTGTGGTGTCAAGTTTTCGTAGTTAAGAAACCACGAGTCGGAAGAAATGTCAGGTTGAGAGTGTAGGTATGTACTCGTGTCCTTTTTGGTTTCGGAACTGATCTGCCTGGAAACAACCGTTTCACTACAGAGACGAAAACTTATACGATAGATCCAACCAGTATTGAAAGGACGGTTCCTCATTCACAGAAAATTAAAGTACCGACGTTAGTGGTAGACGTCACTAAAACCTCGGGGGGTTTTATTGCGGACTGTGACAAAGGTGACAAAGGGGTGGATAAACGGTACTTCACTACCCTGGTCTCCGGTGCTAGAATCAAAAGACTTACAACTCGAAATTCGGTTGAAAAACTGAGAGGAGAAAATGAAAGTAGTTCTCTGAAAAATCAAGGAGAAGTAAAAGACGGTATTCCCAACACAGTAGACGAAACCAGTTTATTTCGTAAAAGGGTACAAAGACGTTATTCAATTCTTTACAAAGATTTACGGGGTTTAATAGACATGTTGTTTTTGGTGGCTGAAGATTTTAAAAGTCCAAAAAGGACCTTAAAGGTACATAGTCCATAAGAGGGTCATCGACAAAAGATCGTGTGATCAGGGAAATGTCACAAACAAGTACCAAAATGTTATCAGTACTTGAAGTCCAAGAATATCGTAAAAATAAGATTTGAGAGTCGTTAGTTTATAAAACAAACCATCTAAGAGTTACACGTACACTATGGTGCTAGACCCCCTTGTAGTGACACCCAGATAGTCAGTGGTAGCTGACTTTTGTAAGACGGAAGTCGATGTACAAATGTCAAAGTGTACACAACCGTTTTGTGTAACTAATCATCAAAACAAAAAGGAAGAAATTAATAAGAAGATCGGTCGGATCTTCCGAGGAAGATAGAACACTGACACTAATCGGGTTTCTTGGATCCTCAACTTAACAAATTAAATTAACTGAATAAGAAGAATCGTCTTATCTTCGATAGAAAAAGGTAACTTAACCCAAGGACATTTACTTCGGAATTCCGAAAAGAGTACGGAGTATAGTAAAAATTTACTTTGACCCGGTTGTTACTGAAGTAGTAACGTAAGGATTTTAAGTCCTCCGATCTTTGTACACTGACATATATTTCTGACATGTACTTTTTATCTTAGACAGGGGACCTTTAGAGGTTTTGAGAAGGATTGTCTGGGTAAGACAGAGTCTTACTGTAGTGTACCCAGTACTCAGTCTTCCTGTGAGATGGTCTCTGCTGTGTAAAAGACCCAAGACGGTCTCGTACGGTTTGTAACAGTGACCGTTTGAGATCCTAGAGTACTGGACGGGTCCGGTAAAAGACGGAGTTCACCGTCCTTTTTATAAATAAGTACACTGGATAAAAAGTTCCATTATACTGTCGTTAATAATTTGAGGTCTTCATATATTTCTTATACACCAACCTTCGGAGAATCCACCCGTAATGGATGTACACATTGTAAAGTAAGATAAAAAAAGGACAGTTCCGACCATTAGGGATATTTTCGGAAGGAAACGTTCTAATATTTAGTGACTTCAGACAGACAGACAGACAGAGAGAGAGAGAATGAGACAGAGACAGAAACCGAGGAAGAGAATTAGATAACTTTGACTCATCTTCGTTTGAGAACTCTCAGGGAACCTGACGTTCCTCAAGTAAGACTTCCTCTAGTCAGGACCCACAGGAAACCTTCCTTACTACGATTTCGACTTTGAGGTCATGAAAACGGTGGAGTACGCTTCTCAACTGAGTAACCTTTTCTGAAACTACGACCCTCCCTAACCCCCGTCCTCCTCTTTCCCTGTTGTCTCCTAATCTACCGACCTACCGTAGTGACTGAGATACCTGTGTTCAGACTCACTTGAGGCCCTTAAACACTGCCTGTCCCTCCGGACCGCACGACGCTAAGTACCCCAGCGTTTCTCAGCCTGTGCTGACTCGTTGACTTGACTTGACTTGACTCTTCGTTTATTATTTTATATCGAGTACCTTTAGATATTGAATCCCTGCCTCCTTCCTTCTCTCATTCCTTTTTTTTCTTCACTTCTTCCTTTTCGATATCAGATTGGCAATTTATCCAGAGATTTTACGTTTATTATATGACTTCTCCATAATTATAATTTGAGTCCCCTCTTACAAATTTGAATCATTATATCTCTCTTCAAAATCGTTCCTTTCTAGAGTCAGATCCCCTCATAGTGATAGAAGTGTGTCCCTTTGATTCCTTACGTGAGTGAGAAGTACCTAATCTTAAGGAAGTCTTTGTCCTATTTATATCCGAAATCTACTTAAGAAAGGTCTATCTAGACTCAGACAGGTCTTTCTCTAATTATTTTGGAAATTTCGGTCGATCGATTACAAAGAAAGAGAATGTACAATTCCTTGGACTCAGTGGGGTTCTTGAATTCTAGGAGAGAAGTAGGAGGGAGAGGGGAGTAGGATGGTAACATAACCGGAGTAAGTAAATACGTAATTTGTTTATACACAAAAGAGGGGTTTAGGAGTGAGATAGGGAGAGAGATTTTCGTAAAGGTCACGGTAAACACATTCTACTGACATCTTAAATAACAGGTTTGACCCTATAAAATCGATCCTGTTCACCGTTTGGTTTCCTCTAGGGTCCCGTAATTCACATTTAGTACTGATCAGGTACTTTAACGATCCATAAAACTCTCTCTCTCTGGTGTAAGTATATTGAAAGTAATGTCATATAACAATATTAACAAAACAGAATAAAACCCCTCATCACCAAATTAGTGATATAGTACAGGTTGAGAAACACTGGGATACCTGACTTCGGATGGTCCGAGGAAACCGGTATCTTAAAAGGTCCGTTCTTATGACCTCACCCAACGGTAAAGGAAGAGGTCTCCTAGAAGGACTGGATCCCTAACTTGGACGTAAAGGACGTAACCGTCGTTTTAAAAAATGATGACTTGGCGGACCGTTCTGGAATAAAATAATAGTGGACAACAAGCAGAGAATGACACGGATTAAATATTTACTTTGAAATAGTGTCCGTACATGTATATCCTTTTTTTGTATGATATGTATTCCAAGTCATGATAGACGTGAAAGTCTGTAAATAACTCCCAGAACCTTGTATAGGGGACACCTATTCCTCTCTGATGATATCAAAAATTCTTGGACACCATCCTTAAACAGTATTAACTATAATGTCACAAAATTGTGTTATACCTTTTAAGAATCAAGTTAAAAAGTTAATAGCTCTCTTTTGAATTGTTAATTTCACTATGTTATGTCCGCTCTAGAATATATCTCTCTATTCGTATCGTCGTATCTCTATTCGTATCGTATATGATCCATTTACTCTTCTTTGGTTTACTTTTCTTTTTCTACGTAGAGAAACAGTAACTGAAGAATCTTTTATGATTTTCATTTTACCTATTCTTATTAAAGGTTTTATTAATTACGTTTAAAATGCATCTATGTTCTGATATGGGTTCTTTTACATCAAAAAAAGAAGAGTAGAATTAGGTTAAATGGTTTTGACTAGTATGGAAACTTCCTTTTGTAGTCTCAGTGTTTTTGTCTTTTTGTTACCTTGGAGACTGGATATCATCACAAGAGACTGTCTTTACGGTATATTAGGACGTTATAGAGATCGTCATATCCGTACTCCTACCCTAATTACTCGACTAACCTAACTATGTCCCGTTCTCAGGTGTCTCTTCCACGTAATATCTCTTTTCCAAAGTGAAGAGAAATTTAGTTTGGATAAAGTGGATAGTAAATATTAATAACGGGGGGCGTTTTTTTTAGAAACTTTTCTCGATATTCAACAACAAGTCAGTGTGTAAGTACAGATTGAGAAACGGTGGGGTACCTGACGTCGTGGGGTCCGAAGTGACAGGAAGTGGTAGAGGACCTTGAACGAGTTTGAGTACAGGTAACTCAACCACTACGGTAGGTTGGTAGAGTAGGAGACGACAGGGGAAGAGGAGGACGGAAGTTAGAAACCGTCGTAATCCCAGAAAAGGTTACTCAGTCGAGAAAAATAGTCCACCCGTTTCATAACCTCTAAGTCGAAGTCGTAGTCAGGAAGGTTACTTATAAATCCTAACTAAAAGAAATCCTAACTGACCAAACTAGAGACACGTCAAGTTCCCTGAGAGTTCTCAGAAGAGGTCGTGGTGTCAAGTTTTCGTAGTTAAGAAGTCACGAGTTTGAAGAAATACCAGGTCGAGAGTACAGGTATTCACTGATGACCTTTTTGGATCTACCTAGAAACAACCGTTTCATTACAGAGACGAAAAATTATTCGACAGATCCAACCAGTATCGAAAAGAAGGTTCCTCGTTCACAGAAAATTAAAGTACCGACATCAGTGGTAGACGTCACTAAAACCTCGGGGGTTTTTATTTCAGACAGTGACAAGGGTAACAAAGGGGTAGACAAACGGTACTTCATCACCCTAGTCCACGGGACTAGAATCAAAAAAATTACAACTCAAACTTGAAATTTGTTCTCCTACAAATTTTAACATCTTCTTGATCCATTGTTTCTTATAACATCTCCTCTTATTAACACCCTACCTCTATAGGTTTATAAGGTTTGTTAACTTTCTATATTTGTTACAGGAGGAACTATTGACTGAATTGTCTCACCTTTAAGACTTTAGAAACGTGGACGTCTCCTCCTACGAGCACTTAACACTCAGTCAAAAGTGTCGTAAGGTCCTAACTTGTCCCAATCCAAGGGTCCCAGTCCCACTTTTTGTTTCTATTGTCACCGGGACGAGTTCTCAGAATCATTCCTTGTTAACCTGGGTGTCTAGAGGATAGAGTCGATTATACAAGATTAATAACGTAGAGTATATGGGGTACACCATCTGTGTCTATATACGTTGGGTCTAGGAGGAAGTTACTTCGTGAAAAATAGGGGTGATAACCCTCCTGAATCACCTGTAGAAGTTCGAGAGTCGTTGAGTTCCCAATCGGAGTCGACGTTTCTCTCAGGAGTTTATTCCGTACGAAGAGGGTTTTCTTCTGGTGTAAGTCACTATTCGTACTCCCTTATTCACAGTCCCCAACCATGTTCAGGTAGTACTCTATGGTTGGGGTCCTAGTGTACGTCCCTACTCCTTAGTATAATTTTGACGTGTATATGAGATTACGTACTAATCATGTACTGAGATACAGTAATTAAATTTTTAGTACCTACGATCGGGATTTCCGATGTTTATCCTCACCAGGGAGAAAGGTAGTGTGGGTCACTAGGGGAACTTATTGCACACACAAACAAGGGAAATTTAGACCCGAAACACCCAAACCTAGGACACTAAGGATGTCCACTCACATGTGTGTTCTTCTGTGTCGTTTTCAGGGTTAGTTGACGTTCAAGTCGAGGTGACCCCGCGAACTGTACTATTCTCTTGTTTTTCTCTCTTCAGAGATTTGGCCGTTCTTGTTAAGCTAGACTACTCTGTCTGTACGAAAAGACATCATCCCTTTAAAACACCAACTAGAGGTACCTCAAGTCATCGTGTAGAGGAGACACCTGTTATTCCTTTGTCTGACTTGGTGGTCGATACTCTTTCTGTAACACTGACTCGAGTCTATGGACTCCCCATCCATTCGGTGAATCTGGTCGGGTCCAGATTCAAGTTATTTCAACTTCGTCTAGAACTTACAGACCATCTTCTCCTCATACTAATCGTAACCAATGTAGGAACTCTTATTGGACGAGGTCTTTACTTGGTGCGAAAGTGCTCCTTACTCAATTTAGTCGGTCGTCCGGAGTCGACCCAAGGTGACATTCGGATCGGGAACCAATACTCTAACGGGTTCGAATAATTGAGAATGGGTTCGTCGGAAATAAGTTATTGACTGAGTACGTCAATACTTCATGGTACAGTAAATGGAAGAGTGATTTCTTGTAGAAATTGATAATACCCTTGGTTTTATCAAGGGTGTTAATAACAAATAGACTGTTTCAAAAATATAGGGGAAAACTCCTTATTAAAGTTTCCCCTGTTTTAAGAACCAAGTACATGAAGAAAAGGGTTGTAAAATAAAGTAAGGTAAGAGAAGAACAAACGTACCGAAGACTTCTCTTCAGACTACACTGAGAATAGAAACGAAGTGATATCTATTGTACCCCAAAAAAAGGGAGATCAAAGAAAGTTCTAAAAAAAAAAAAACTATTTTATGGATGACAACAAAAAGAAACCTTAAATATGTCGAAGTACAAAAGACTTGAAGGACCTACCCACGAAACCACAGACTGTAATTAAATCCTTTTAAGATAATAATAACAAAGTTCACAAAGAAGACATGGAAAGAGAGAGAGGAAGACCATCACGCTAATGAGAATTCAATGTGAAAAAACTCCAACAGGAACCCATCAGATAAACCCAAACAGCCACCCCCCTAAACAATAACAAACCCCCTAAAACAAAAAAGTCGGAAACAAGACAAATGAAAAGTCAAATCCCCCAAAGATAACTCTATGGAAGTTTGACTCTTTAAGAAAGGAGTCGGTACAGGTCCGATGATTATTCGGGTAGTTTCTGTAAGAAATGAAGAAAATGTCATAAAAAAATTTAGAGATCGGAAAAACACAAAAAACATCTTAAAAGACGAGAGACAAATGTAACGGGAGTAGGTAGAAACATATAAAATAAGTAGTCTTGGGAATTGTATCATTAGTATCAACAAAATTTAAGGATGTAGGAACGGGATAAACTCAGACCAAGATTACGAACTAGAAACAGAAATTCAACACAAAAAGTGGAAATCATACAGAATATAAAAATAAAGCCATCGATCTGTATTACACGACTCATTTTCTTTGACAACAATTCATCCGGAAATCATTACACCGTTCCCTTTCCTTTCATAAGATATCAGGATATTGATGTAGAGTCAGAAAATCCCTCCGACATGGAGACCTGACACTCGAGGTGTAAACGAATAGTCAAGGACGTCTCGGGAATCTGCCCTGTCCTACAGATATCGTCCGATCTTAAACCATAAAGGAAAGGACACGGACCTTCCTTCCGGTCGTGGTCGACCTCAACGTGTAGAGGGAAGGGGGTCCAGTCGATCCGAGACTATTTTAGGGTCGTCTAATCGGAGACCAATCAAAGAGGACCCCTGTTTGGAACAATTCGTGTCTTACAAGGTCACATAAAACTTCACCAAGGAAAGGAGGAGGGGGACAGGCTTCGTTTTCCCCTAAAAAAAGGGGTTATAAATGACACTCTTGAGTGAACTTTAGGATCTCCATTTTGAATATTTTGACATTCCCCAAGGACCACTGGTTCAGGGGAACCTTAAAATTAGAGAGTAAAAAAAGAAGCTATTCGGAGGTCGTTGAACAGTCAATGTCAAGTAAAATAAAATGACGTTGTGGTAGAGGTTTCTGTAAAGTCGAGTACTCGAATACGAGGTTCTTTGACATTAAGAGGTATAAACGGACCGTCAGTGAGGTCAAACCCTCCGTCACCAAACGCGATACTGGAGTGAAACGAAAGTATACCTTCTCAACAGCTAACAAGTCCAAAATTGAACAGTAATCTTACCTCACCGTTGAAGGTTCGAAGAATATATGTCCTGACCTGTGATGAAATCAAGTAAGAAAATAAGTAAAAAAGTAAATTGTTGTGTACAAAGTTCGGGGTCGAGGTAGGTTTCGGAACACGATCTTATACATTCTTTCTCTCTAGTAATTCTATTTCTAGTGTAGGAGACCAGACTCATCATCTTTTCTAGTCATTTTCCTTTCGGATGATTACTATGTAACTTACACAATCTCCGGTAATTTCTCCGTTTAGGTTCACGGGAAACTCCTACCTAGTAAACATGAGAATAAAGACCTCGTTAGTCTTCGTGAGTCAAAAATTAAACTACAACGTCTCTCACACACGACAATAAAGTCACCACAGACTGAGAAACGTTGGGATACCTGAAATCGGGTCGTCCGAGGAGACAGGTACCTTAAGAGGTCCGTTCTTATGACCTCACCCAACGGTACGGGAGGAGGTCTCCTAGTAGGGTTGGGTCCCTAGTTTGACCGTAGAGTACAAAGGACGTAACCGTTCACCCAAGAAATGGTGATTACGGTGGACCCTGTCCTACTGTGATTTGTCCCCGGAGTTTAGTCTCCTTCTGGTACACGTTTCCGCGTCTCTACTTTTCCATACGAGACACCGACACCTACCGTTCTCGGTACCTATACACTCCCCCTCACACACGATCTCCATCATCTTCTTCAAGTCAAGTCAAGTCAACGAGTCACGACAGGCCGAGAAACACTGGGGTACTTAGCGTCGTACGGTCCGGAGGGACAGGTAGTGGTTGAGGGCCTCAAGTGAGTTTGAGTGCAGGTAGCTCAGTCACTACGGTAGGTCGGTAGAGTAGGAGACAGCAGGGGAAGAGGAGGATGGGGGTTAGGGAGGGTCGTAGTCCCAGAAAGGGTTACTCAGTTGAGAAGTGTACTCCACCGGTTTCATGACCTCAAAGTCGAAATCGTAGTAAGGAAGGTTTCTTTAGGGTCCCGACTAGAGGAACGTCAGGTTCCCTGAGAGTTCTCAGAAGAGGTTGTAGTGTCAAGTTTTCATAGTTAAGAAACCACGAGTCGAAAGGAATGTCAGGTTGAGAGTGTAGCTATGTACTGGTGTCCTTTTTGGTATCGGGGTCTGACGTTTTCACTTGTCTCGGGATGTACGGGGGAAATCCCTCGTTCAATAAGTCATCCGTCACTCCTGAATCTTACCCCGAAGGGACCACCGAGTCGTCATTTGTTAGATGGATGGTTACGTCCTCCGTGCCCAAGTTAGGGACCCAGGTCTTCTAGGGGACCGGTTAAGGTACCTGTCTCCTCGGACCACCCGATATTAGATACCCCAGTGTTTCTCAGTCTGTGTTGACTCGTGCGTGTCCGTGTCATCCTTCTAGTCTCGGACGGGTCCTTTAAAACTGACCGACTACTCATATGTCATAATGGTAAAATTTTCTGGACATCCTCAAAGGAGTTGACCAAACTTAAATTGAAAGACACCCTATTTGCCCAAATAGGAGTTTGAAGTTTTGAGGAGGAAAAACTAAATCGATTTCAAGTAAAGTGTCTTTTTTGACCTACGAAAAAAGGGTCTAAATTATAGTCCTCGTCTTCTTGTCGTCGAGGTCGGAGAACTAGTACACCCCGTCGAAGGTACGTCGTTATACGTCAGACAGCAACGAGAGTAGGGAATACAAGGTCCAGTTAAGGATAAAAATCAAAAGTAAAAAATTAGATTTATTACCAAACTCTTAAAACTGTTAAAATCATCGATGACGAAGTCGTAGTATTTCAAATGGATTTAATCTTAATTATTATCAAATTATTATTTTTGAGTTCTTTTTAACAGAAGAAATTGTAATTAAAACAATCTTAAGTCTAATATACTCAAAACTAATATTTTTATATTTCATTTGGACAACTTTATTTCTGTTCACTTAAATTACTTTATTTATCTTAAATTAATAATATGTACACAAATAAAATAAGTATCATTTTAATGACTTAACAGTTGTTTTGTAAATCTGTACGTTGGAATTATTAAATAAAAAGAATATATATATAAAAAAATTCACTTCATGTCAACTAAATATTACAAAATCAAAGTCCATATATCGTTCCACTAAGTAAGTATATGTATATATACAAACGGGTATAAAAAAAGGGAATTTCCGATAATATTTTGAAGCTCATATGAAGAAACATGGTATGTCATCCAGTGACAACCGATAAAATATGTATCATCATACAAATGTAGTTCGCGTTTGAGGATTAGATGAGGGGGTCGGGGACCATTGGAATTCAAACAGGAGATACAGATACCCAGAGTGAACAAGACATATATTCAAGTAGACGTACTAAAAAAAAAAAAAATCTAAGGTGTATCTTCACGATAGTAGGTTATAAAAAGAGACCCAATGTCGTGAGTTATATTATTAGAGATCCGGGTAGGAACACAGATGTTTAGTACAATAAAGTAAGGAAAAATACCTACTTATTATAAGGTGACATATTTATATAGTGTATAAGAAACAAGTAATAAGTCAACTACTTGTAAATTAAACGAAAGTACAGAAAGTCAAGTCAAAGTCAAGTCAGGGAGTCAGCACAGACTGAGAAACGCTGGGGTACTTAACGTCGTGCGGTCCGGAGGGACAGGTAGTGGTAGAGGGTCTCAAGTGAGTCTGAGTACAGGTAACTTAGACACTACGGTAGGTCGGTAGAGTAGGAACCAGTAGGGGAAGAGGAGGACGGGGGTTAGGGAGGGTCGTAGTCTCAGAAAAGGTTACTCAGTTGAGAAGCGTGCTCCACCGGTTTCATGACCTCGAAGTCGAAATCGTAGTAAGGAAGGTTTCTTTAGGGTCCCAACTAGAGGAAGTCTTACCTGACCAACCTAGAGGAACGTCCGGTTCCCTGAGAGTTCTCAGAAGAGGTTGTGGTGTGAAGTTTCCGTAGTCAAGAAGCCGCGAGTCGGAAGAAGTGTCAGGTTGAGAGTGTAGGTATGTACTGGTGTCCTTTTTGGTATCGGAACTGATCTACCTGGAATCAGCCGTTTCATTACAGAGACGAAAACTTATATGATAGATCCAACCAGTATTGAAAAGAAGGTTCCTCATTCCCAGAAAATTAAAGTACCGACGTCAGTGGTAGACGTCACTAAAACCTCAGGTTTTTTTATTTCAGACTGTGACAAAGGGGTAGATAAAGGGTACTTCACTACCCTGGTCTACGGTACTAGAATCAAAAGACTTACAACTCGAAATTCGGTTGAAAAAGTGAGNTAGTTCTCCGAAAAATCAAGGAGAAGTGAAAGACGGTATTCCCACCACAGTAGACGTATAGACTCCAATAACTATAAAGAGGACCGTCAGAACTAAGGTCGAACACAAAGAAGGTCAGGTCGCAAAGAGTACTACATGAGACGTATATTCAATTCATTCGTCCCACTGTTATATGTCGGAACTGCATGAGGAAAAGGATAAACCTTGGTCAGACAACAAGGTACAGGTCAAGATTGACAACGAAGGACCGGACGTATGTCTAAAGAGTTCCCCGTCGAGTCCACCAGACCATAAGGGTAGAGAAAGTCTTAAAAGGTGTCAAATAACACTAGGTGTGTCAGTTTCAGAAACCGTATCAGTTATTTCGTCTTTAAGTGCAGAATTGATAACATATATCACGACGTTACTTGTAACCCCCCGTACATAAAAAAGTTTAACATTAAAAGAGGTTATATACGGAACCTCCTTCTAACTTCCCATTATACCATCGAGATGAAAATCAAAGAATCTCTTAGAGGTATCACAAGAGGTATCTCCGATATATTTAGACGTAAAGGTGGTTGTTATAAGAACAAAAACAAGTCAGTGATTCAGTGCAGGTTCAGAAACGTTGGGGTATCTGACATCGTGTGGACCGAGGAGACAGGAGGTGATAGAGGGTCTCAAACGAGTTCAAGTACAGATAACTCAGCCACTACGATAGATTGGTAGAGGAGGAGACGGAGAGTGAAGGGGAAACGGAAGTCAGAAAAGTCGTTGTCCCAGAAAAGATTACTCAATCGAAAAGTATAGTCCACCGGTTTCATAACCTCGAAGTCTAAGTCGTAGTTAGGAAGGTTACTTATGAGTCCTAACTAAAAGAAATCCTAACTGACAAAACTAGAAGAACGACAGATCCCCTGAGGGTTCTCAGAAGAGATAGTGATGTTGAGTTTTCGTAGTTAAGAAACCACGAGTCGGAAGAAATACCAGGTTCAGAGAGTAGGTAAGGGGGTATCGAGTCAACCATTTCTTATGTGGACGTTACGTCCTCTAGGGTCAAGCTAAGGACCCAGTCCTTCTAGACGACCTCTTTCCTATCCGATGGGTAAGGTCATAAAACCCCGAAGGGAACACCGAGTCGATCATTTCTTGGAAGGACATTGCTCCCTCTGGACTCAAACTAGGGATGGGTGAGGTCATAAGACCGGACCTCTTAAGGTACCTGATGTGTCAGGTACGCCAGTATCAGTCAGTCACTCACTGAAAGTGAAAGAGAGTAGATATGTGCTGATGACCCTTTTAGTAAGGAAACTGATATACCTACAAACAACCGTTTTACTACAGAGATGGAAAATTATACGACAGATCCAAACAGTATCGAAAGGAAGGTTTCCGTTCGTAGGAAATCAAAGTACCGACGTCAGTGGTAGACGTCACTAAAACCTCGGGTTCTTTTCTTTTACAAACGGTACTTCACTACCCTGGTCTACGTTACTAGAACCAAAAAACTTACAACTCAAAATTCATTCGAAAAAGTGAGAGAAGAGAGTGGGAGTAGTTCTACGAAAAATAAAGGAGAAACGAAAGACGGTATTCCCACCACAGTAGACGTATAGACTCCAATAACTATAAAGAGGGTCGTTTGAACTAAGGTTGAATACTAAGTAGGTCAGGTCGTAAAGTGTACTATATGAGACGTGAATCAATTTATTCGTTTCACTGTTATATATCCGAACAGTATGAGAAAAGGGTTAAAACTTGTTCAGGGAACAAAGTACAGGACAAGATTAACAACGAAGAACTGGACGTATGTCCAAAGACCAAGGAAAGAGAAGTGTGGGAGAGATCGTAAATAATGAACATCTGAAAAACTATTACCGGTAAGACTGGTCCCATTCCACTATGGAGTAACATCAAAACTAACGTAAAGAGACTATTAATCGTTTCAACTTGTAGAAAAGTATACAGAAAACCAGTAGATATACAGAAGAAACGTCTTTACAGATAAATCTAGAAGACGGGTCAAAAACGAACCGAACAAACAAAAATATAACTCGACAAATATACAAAACCTCTAATTAGGGAACAGTCAACATAATAAACTTTTATGAAAGGGAGTAAGACATCCAACAGAAAAGTAAAACGAATACCAAAGGAAACGACACGTTTTCGGAAATTCAAATTAATTTAGGGTGAATAAATAAATAATAGAGGTAATGAGGTCTTCTCAACACTAAATACAGTTTCTTACAAGACGGAGATAAAAAGGACATCCTCAAAATATCATAGGTCAGAATGTAAATCCAGAGATTAGGTAAAACTCAAATAAAAATATATACCATAATCCCTTACAAGATTAAAGTAAGAAAATGTACATCGACAGGTCTAAGGGATCACGATGGATAAGTTCTCTGACAGAAAAGAGGTAACGTATAAGAACGATGGAAACACTATCTAATCAATTGGTACTCATACACCCAAGTAAAGAACTGAAAGATAGGACAAGGTAACTAGACACGTAGACAAAAATACGGTCATGGTACGACAAACCGAGGGGATTACCGAGTCAACGTCAAACGGACGTTTCACCCTCTAGACCCAAGTTAGGAACCCAATCCTACTAGGGAACCTTCTCCCGTACTGTTGGGTGAGGTCATAAGAACGGACCTCTTAGGGGTACCTATCTTCTCGGACCACCCTTTCTCAGTCTGTATTCACTCATTGATTCGTGTCGTGTGTCGTGGTATGACAAAACTAATGATATCGAAACGTCATATCAGACTTCAGTCGTTCCGACTATAAGAGGTCAACAAAAAGAAAGAGTTCTAACTAAACCGATTTAGTAGGAATTATATAACGATTAAAGTGAATATATATTTGATGTCTAAATATGTATTAAAAGATAAAACATATACTTCCACATAAATATTATGAAAGTAAATACAAGTCAGTGTACTTTTAATATCGAAACGTGTATAAAATATTCTAATACCGATACTTTCATATGAATAAAGAGTATTTAATCCCGACCTTTTCCTCGACCTCTATTTCGAATTCTTCGGTAGTCACCCTCAGTATCTAGATCTACTTAGTATTTTGACTCCCTGACAAATCTTTCATGTACCAAATTTAAAGGAGAATCGTTAATACGACCTATCTTAAGAGTGGAACAGTTTTTAGTAGTGTTGAACAAACTTAGTGTCGATTTTGATTTTAAGGGTCAAAAAAGTCCACAAAAGTCTACAAAATTATATCCGAGATTTAAATATTGAATTGATAGTAATTTAATGTTCTTCCACCGAAGTATTTATAAATTTATCATTTATATTTTAGGGGATTAAGACATGAAAAAAGTACTCTTTACCTATAGAGTAGTTGTTTATACGGAAGTCTAAAGTGGATTTTACCTGTCAAAATGTCTCTGGTCGTTTTACCGATTTCATTCTCGTCCGTTTAGGATGTTTTTAAAAGAAACATGACAGGTCGAGGAAGATTTAACACACACACACACACACACACACACACACGTGCATCTACCGGGACTAGATTCTGTAGAAATATAGAAATACAATTCTATAATTATTATGATTCCAACTTTAATCAATAAAAGGAACTATTTACTACTTACAAAGGAGTTCGATTTTATTAAGTAAGGGTTTCTTTTATGTCATATTATTCTATAAAGACTCCCAACACCGGTTCTACCGTGTGGTCCTTCGGGGATTCGAGAGGAGGAGGACGTCAGTGTGGTTTTGACGGTGATGAATGTCTTCTCGATACTGGTTGGATCTGTTGTTTAATTTTTCGTCTCTGTAACGAAACGGTTGTTTTCAGGTAGATCAGTTCCGATACTAAAAAGGTCATCAGTAAATATACACTCTCAACCTGTTATTTCTTTCGACTCGAGACTTCTTAACTACGAAAACTTGACAAAACAACCTTTTCCGAGAACTCTCAGGGAACCTGACGTTCCACTAGTTTGGTCAGTTAGGATTTCCTTTAGTCAGGACTTATACGTAACCTTCCTGACTACGACTTAGACTTAGAGGTTATGAAACCGGTGGACTACGTTTCTTGACTGAGTAACCTTTTCTGGGACTACGACCCTTTCTAACTTCCGTCCTCCTCTTCTCCTGTTGTTTACCAACCTACCGTAGTGGTTGAGTTACCTGTACTCAAACTCGTTCAAGGTCCTCAACCACTTCCTATCTCTTCGAACCACACGACGTCAGGTACCCAGTGTTTCTCAGCCTGTACTGACTCGTTGACTTCACTTAACTTGACTGTCTCGTCGATAAATATTCCTGTTGGACTTCTGATCGTCTTCTCCAAAAAGTGTCTATAACCATATTCCTTCTTTGGTGTTGTTTTATCCATCCTTCCTGTCTCTACCATACTAGTCCTGGGTATAAGGACCCAGTCGTTCTTATTTGTCCTCCTTATAGTGTTGACATCTCCAAGAAGGGTTCCTCGTTTCCCTGACTCGGGGCGGGGTGGAGTGTGAAGGATCGAATTCCCGAGATCTGGTCCTTCTACTCAGGATCCTGTAGACCGAAACTTTTACTTGTTCCGGAATACAAACACTCTTGACATTGCGTTATTCTTTGTCCGAGATGAAAATTTTCCGTACGTGTTTTAGAGTGTGCGACACTCAGGGTCGTATCTCCATCATCAAATTGTCTTTTGACCCAGTCTGGACGAACGACTATAACCTCGTGGAGGACGTTTCCGTCCTCTGTCAACCCTGAGGGGAACGTATAACTCTACGATCGACGACAACCCTTCGAGTCATGGAGTTTCTATGAAAGTGACTGTTCGTGGTAAAATGTTAAGTGGGAGATAGAATAACCGGAACTTCCGAAAGGGATGGGTTATCGTTCAGACTTCGTCAACGTGTAGGGGTCCGGTTTGTCGGTCGGTGTACCCCTGGGTTGGGTGATTACCCCAAGTACCGATGGTGCGTTCGTTCCTGAAGTATAGGTCGACTAAGTCTCACGTCGGAGTGGATGGTAGTACGGGTGTCATCAGTGGGGATGGTGTTGCCTTCCCTTTTACGTTGGGTGTTGGGTGTTTACTTATCGAGAACACTGGTATCTCCTTACACGACGACCCGGGGCGTTCTACAGATAAATGTTTTCTGGTGAAGAGGTTCTAGTCTCTACATTGACTGGAAGGATTATGTATCTTTATTTCTATCTCTTAATCCGTTTTACTCTTCTATCTCCGTATAAGAAGGAATTTTTCCTGTTCTGTTTTTAGAGTTCTTTTCTTCATTTACCTCTATTCGTTAGATGGATTATTTCTCAAGTTTCATTACTAGTATTTCTATAAGTGGTTTGACCCTTCATCTTACCTACTTGTGTTACTTGTAAAATTTTCAATCTTTTGTATTTTTCTTGGTTTGTTTTGACCTTTTTGTGTTGTTTTCTAATTTTTATACCTTTCGTAGTTGTCATCTAACCTTCTATGTCTCCTTACTTAGTCATTAGACCTTCTGTTTCATCACCTTTAATGGGTTTAACTTGGTTTTGTTTTAAAAATTACCCCTATCAAATTCTCTGGAGACTCAGTTATAGTAAACGTAATATGTACCAGGGTCCTCTTGTCTTTCCTTTTCCCCGTCTCTTTAATAAACTATATTATTATCGACCTTTAAAGGGATTGGACCTCTTATTTTATCTGTAAGTCCAGATTCTTCGTGTCTCAGGTTTTGTTCTCGTTTGGTTTCTCCAGATGTGATTCTGTGTGACGTTAAATTTACCATTTTTAATTTCCACCTAGAATTTTCGTCGTTTCCTTCTTGTTGATCAGTGTGTGGTCCCTTAAGGGTATTCCAATAATTTATTGAAACGTTGTCTTTAAAACGTCAGATCTTCTCTCCCCGTGTTATATATGTTTCAAGATTTTCCCTTTTTGTCTGGATTTTGGTTCTTATAAGAAAGGTTGTTCCGATAGTAAGTGTAACCTTTATCTCTGTCTTAAAGTGTCTTTTGGTTTTCGATTTTCTCAAGTCGTGACTTGACCATAATATTCTTTATAGTTTCCCAGAAAAGATTCACCTTTACTTTTCCCGTGTTGATCTTTATGTTTCAATCGTTTCCTTTTTTTTGAGAGTAATCATTTACGTTTGCATGTCATGTCTGTTACCTAGTTGGTTTGTACATACGACGACGTATATAGTCTGAGTGAAGTATAGATTTATCTGTGTCTGACTTTCATTTACATATCTTTTTACGTAAAGTACTTTTATCTTTATTTTTCTTTCAGTTCCTTTGTATGAATCTTTTTTAACTGAAATTTTGTTTCAGACATATTCTCTGTTTCTGTAACTTATTACTATTATTTAGGTAAATTATTCCTCTATGTCACTAACGTTTTTATATACGTGGGTGATATACTTGTGGATTTATATATTTTTTCGTTTGTAATTGTTTCTATTTCTCACTTTAACTATCACTATGTTATTATGCAGTCAAGTCAAGTCAGCGAGTCAGCACAGACTGAGAAACGATGGGGTACTTGGTGTCGTCTGGTCCGGAGGGACAGGTAGTGGTTGAGGGCCTCAGGTGAGTTTGGGTACAGGTAACTCAACCACTACTGTAGGTTGGTAGAGTAGGATACAGTAGGGGAAGAGGAGGACGGGAGTTAGAAAGGGTCATATTCCCAGAAAAGTTTACTCAGTCGAGAAACGTACTCCACCGGTTTCATAACCTCAAAGTCGAAGTTATAGTCAGGAAGGTTTCTTGTGGGTCCTGGTTAGAGGAAATCCTACCTGACCAACCTAGAGGAACGTCAGGTTCCCTGAGAGTTCTCAGAAGAGGTTGTGGTGTCAAGTTTTCGTAGTTAAGAAGCTACGACTCGAAAGAAATATCAGGTTGAGAGTGTAGGTATGTACTGGTGACCTTTTTGGTATCGGAAACAACTGTTTCTGGTTGTTTTTGGTCTTGGAAACAACTGTTTCATTACAGAGACGAAAACTTATACGATAGATCCAACAAGTATTGAAAGGAAGGTTCCTCATTCCCAGAAAATTAAAGTACCGACGTCAGTGGTAGAAGTTAATAAAACCTCGGGTCTTTTTATTTCAGACTGTGACAAAGGGTAGATAAACGGTCTTCACTACCCTGACCTACGGTACTAGAAGTAAAAGACTTACAACTCGAAATTCGGTTGAAAAAGTGAGAGGAGAAAGTGAAAGTAGTTCTCCGAAAAATCAAGGAGAAGTGAAAGACGGTATTCCCACCACAGTAGACGTATAGACTCCAATAACTATAAAGAGGGTTGTTAGAACTAAGGTCGAACATAAAGAAGGTCGGGTCGTAAAGAGTACTACATGAGACGTATATTCAATTTATTTGTTCCACTGTTATATGTCGGAACTACATGAGGAAAAGGATAAACCTTGGTCAGACAACAAGGTAGAGGTCAAGATTGACAACGAAGGACCGGACGTATGTCTAAAGAGTTCTCCGTCCAGTCCACCAAACCATAAGGGTAGAGAGAGTCTTAAAAGGTGTCAAATAACCCTAGGTGTATCAGTTTCCGAAACCGTATCAGTTATTTCGTCTTTATCTACAAAAAGACCTTGAGAGAACGAAAAAGGTACTAGGTTGTCTACAACCGTTAAACTGGAGACCAAGGAGACGGAAAAGATTTTGGTGGAACTTGTAGACCTTCAAGTGTCAAGTACATAACGACTTCGGACCGAACGTCTTAAAATTCGTAATGAAATGATCGTACACTCTACTCACGTTAACACACCATCAAACTCGTAAGAAACCGTAACGGAAAGAAACCCAACCTTACTTTTGACTGGAAAAGGTCAGGACACCGGTGACGACTCAAAAGGTTTAAACGACCGTATAACTCACGTCGTGAAAGTGTCGTAGGAAAAGTCCTAAACTTTAGTGAGTTGACCTTAAGGTAGTGGAGTAACTGTATTCCCACAGTTAAGAGTCTAGTCTGTCTTTTAGTTATTCCTTTAAGACCGGAATTTACTGTGTAATCTGGTCTATTTTAATTATTTATTTATGTCATGCAAGGTAGGTTTTGGTCGTCTTGAAAATTTAACGATTACTTTATAAGAGGTGTCACCTAGTCTACGATCCGAGTTATTTAAATTCTACAGACTTTAGTATAGTTTATAGAGAAGGTTGGTGTTTCCGTTCTCTAATCTTTGTTGGTGTTCTTTTTTGAAACTTTTAGTTTTTGTACACCAACGATTTGTTATCCTATGATTTGTTGCTTACCCAGTAACTTCTTTAGTTTCTCCTTTACCTTTTAACGGACCTCTATCTACCTTTGTTTCCGTGTTGGTAGGTCGTAAACACCCTATGTCGTTTTCGCCAAGATTCTCTTTTTAAATATCGATGTGGTCGGATGGAGTCCTTTACTCTTTTTGGAGTTTATTTGATAGATTGGAATATGAGTTCCTTGATCTTTTTCTTGTTTGTTGTCGGTTTCCATCGTCTTCCTTCTTTTATTGTTTCTAGTTACCTCTATTTACTTTATCTTTTATTTTTAATTATCTTTTATAGTCACTTTGATTCTAGACCAAGAACTTCTATATTTATTTTAATTATTTAGAAATTGGTCTGAGTAGTTCTTAATAGTATGCTTCACTTCATTCAGTCTTTCTCTGTTTATAGTATACTAATCGAATATACGTCTTAGAAATTTTTTCCTATGTTTACTTGAATGAATGTCTTGTTTGTCTGTGTATCTGAATCTTTTACACGAGTACCAATGGTCCCATATCCAACCCCACACCCGTCCCTATCTAACCCTTAAACCTTAACTGTACATGTGTGACTATATAAATTTTATCTATTGGTTGTTCCTGGATGACATACCGTGTACCTCGAGACGAGTCATAAGACATTGTTGGATTTACCCTTTTCTTAAGTTTTCCTTATCTATGTACACATGTATATTGACGTAGTGAAACGACATGTAGACTTTGATTGTGTAATAATTAGTTGATACGAGTTTATATTTTAATTTTAATTTTTTATATCTTATTTCCTCTCGTCCGGCGGACGGTTTTATTTTACTCTTTCTTTTCAATGTTGGTTGAGGTGTTTTTATGTATCCTAGTATTCTAATGGTCTTAATATGGGAGTTTTTTAATTTGTTAGATCTTCTTTGTATGTTCAAGGATCTTTGTACGGTAGAGGATTTTTACTTAGTCCTTCTTTATCTGTAATACCTGTCTAGTTAATAGTCATCACTTTAACTAAGTCATAAAAAATTTAACGGTTGTTCGGTTTCAGACACTGGTCTACCGAAGTTTTCACCTAAGATGGTTTGTAAATTGTTTCTAAATTGTGGATAAGACCAGTTTGATTCTATTCGAAGATTTGAGTAAGATGTTCTGGTCGTAGTAGGATTAAGGTTTTGGTCTGTTTCTGTAGTGTTTTATTCATCATTTTATTATCCGGTTATAGTGACTTCCTTTTTCTACGTTTTTATGAGTTGTTTTATAACCGTTTAATATAAGTTATTATGTAAATTTTCTAGTACGTGTACTAGTCCACTCTAAATAGGGTCCCTACATTCCTACTAAGTTACAAGTGTTTTGTTAGTTACACTATACAGTGTGACTATTTAATTTTCTAATTTTGGATACTAATAGAATTATCTACGTCTTTTTCGAAATCTGTTTTTAGTTGTATCTAATTACTATTCTTGAGAGTTGTTTCACTCATATCTTCCTTACATAGAGTTGTATCATGTCTGATATATACTGTTTGTTTATCGGTTGTAGTATGAGTTGTCACTTTATTACTTTTGTATAGAAAATTCTAGTCCTCGTTCTGTTCCTATGGTTGAGAACGTCAAAATAAGTTGTATCGTAACGTTCAGGATCGGTATCGTTAGTCTGTACTTTTTATTTCTTACGTATGACCTTTCCTTCTTTTCCAATTTTACAGTATCAAACGTATACTGTACTATGAAATATATCTTTTAGGATTTCTACGGTGGTTTTGGATAATCTTAATTATTTACTTAAGTCACGATATGTTTCAATTATATGTCTTAGACACCACAAAGATTCTTAATTATTTTTGATAATCTTTCTTTTTAACTCTATGATAAGATGAATGTTAATATAGTTTTTCTTATTTAATGGATCCTCATTTAGATTGGTTCCTCCATTTTCTCCACATGGGACTTTTATTCTGTAACTACTTTATTTGACTTCTATGTTTACCTTTCTATATGTACTTTTGTTTTCGTTTTTATTTGTTAACCCTGATATTTTTAGATTTTTCGAAAACGTGTCGTTTTCCTTGATAGTTGTTTTACTTATCCATCGGATCACTCACCCTCTTCTATAAAAGTTCACTACACGGAGTATTCCCCAATTATAAGTTTTATATGTTTCTTGAGTACTTCGAGTTGTTACTTTTCGTTTGTTTGGTTAATCTTTTACTCACTCAGGTCCGTTCTCATGACCTCACCCCAGGGTAACGGAAGAGGGTCTTTTACTCGTCTTCCAGACTTTTTTTAAAAAAGGTTTCTTCTGTATGTCTACCGGTTGTCTGTGTACTTTTCTAAGAGTTATACTGATTGGTAGTTCTTTTACGTACAGGTTTGGTGTTACTCTATAATAAAGTGTGGTCAGTTTTACTCACATTAGTTTTATTGTTGTTTGTTAACAACTGTTCCTTCACCTCTTTTTCCTCAGGAGTACGTTACAACCATCCTTACATTTGACCATGTCGGTGATACCTTTTGTCATACTTCAATGTAGTTTTTTAATTTTTATCTTGACAGTATGATAGATCGTCAAAGTGAAGACTCATAATTGGACTTCTTTGTATTTGTGATTAAACTTTTATAATACGTGAAATTACAAGTAAGAGGTCCGGTCTTATGACCTCACCTATCGGAAAGGGAAGAGGTCCCCTAGAAGGTTGGGTCCCTAACTTGGGTCCAGAGGGAGTAACGTCCGTATCAGAAATGGTTAACTCGGTGTTCCCTTCGGGAATTACAAGTATCGTCATAATAAATATTATCGGTCACCTTATTGGATTCACAGGTAGTATCTACTTACCTATTTCTTCTACACCATATTTGTATATTATCTTATAATCAGTAATTTTTTTTATTTCAGAACGTAACTGTATCTTTCTGGTTCTCTCATAATGTGATTTACTTTTTTCAGTCTCTCTCTTTCTATTTATGGTTTTGTTTTACTTTTGTCTAGTATCTATGTCTCCTGTTCGTTCACAATAGTCTTTCCTCTTCCTATCTTCCGACCTTTTTTATCTACTTTCCTAATTTTCCATCTTTACAGGTCAATATTTTATTTATTCGGTGTCCCTACATTATTGTATTCCTTATACTATCTATTACATTATTCAACCATACCCCTGGCTACCAATTATCTGAATAGTACCCTAGTGAAACATTACATACGTTTACAGTTTAGTGACCCATCATGTGGACTTTGATTGTATTATTCAGTTGATATAAAATTATTTGTATTTATCAAAGTCATAATTTTTTTATTCCATGGTGAGTCGAGTAGTGTCCGAGTATTAATACGTATTTTACATCGACGACGATTCGACGATTCAGCGAAGTCAGCACAGGTTGAGACGTACTGGGGTATCTGCCGTCGGGTGATCCGAGAGGGCAACGACCCTAAGAGGTCCGTTCTTGTGACCTCACCCCACGGTAAAGGAAGAGGTATTTTCCATCGATTGAAAACGTAAATTTCCTTATTTTCTCTACAATAGGTAATGTGTCGTTTAATGAGACGATAGGTTTTTAGATAAGAATTAGAGACCAACGACCACCCCACACTTAAACATATTGTCCTGGATCAATTTGGACCATTGTGTGTTCGTTTCACCCTTTAGAACCCAGATCCAAAATCCCTGGTCTGACTCAGTACGTCCTGATAATCGACTTCCCGCATCCGTTCAGGTAAGGTTCCTCTTCAGTTCATACTCGTGTTTTCCACGTCGTCGTCTGGACTCTAAATTCCGCGGAAAATCGAGTCAGTCATTTCTTAGACGGACATTACGTCCTCTGGCCCGAGCTAAGGACCCAGTGCTTCTAGGGGACCTCTTCCTTTACCGTTGGGTGAGGTCATAAGAACGGACCTCTTAGGGTACCTGTCTCCTCGGACCACTCGATGTCAGATACCCCAACATTCTCAGACTGTCCTGATTCGTGTGTAGTGTACTTTATTCTCTCTCGTCTGGTCCGTTCTCCAGTCCTTGGTTCTTGTCCTTGTTTAGTCCTTTACCTGATGGGGTCTTTACTTTTTTTACTGTTCTTGAGATCCCAGGTGTCGATGATGATATAAACCACGACCGGTATTCTTTAGTCTCTATAATCTAACCGACTCAATTACCGAGTCCCGTACCAGTCTGTCATCTTTACGGTTATTTGTGTATTTCGTTTTAGATTTTTGAAGGGAAATTTTTTTAGTCCAAAGAATGATATAGATCCTTTTCTAAATCAACCGTCGGCATACCGGATAGGGGAAGGAGTTGTTAGTGGGGGACTTTTTTCCTTGTAAAATACGCTTCTCAACTGAGTAACCTTTTCTGGGACTACGACCCTCCCTAACCCCCGTCTTCCTCTTTCCCTGTTGTCTCCTGCTCTACCGACCTACCGTAGTGACTGAGCTACCTGCACTCAGACTCACTTGAAGCCCTCAACCACTACCTGTCCCTCCGGACCGCACGACACACTAAGTACCCCAGCGTTTCTCAGCCTGTACTGACTCATTGACTTGACTTGACTTGATTCATCAGTAATACTTTGATTTAGGAGATTCTTAATAGAAGCGGTTCAACCTGTGAAAGGGAGTGGTATAGGGTTCCTTTGGAGCATACGGGAGAAAGAACATGTTGTTTCAAGAACCTTAAACAAACAAAATATAACCGTACACTTGTCATTATGAAATTTTAAGAGTCAATTTCTAATAGTTTCTATGAGATCTTTGTAATTAACAGTATTAAAGTTGAGGAATTATCGTTTATCTTTACTTTAGGTTTACAAACTGGTGTATTTTAAGTCCTCTTTTTAAAAGTGATACGGACTCTACAATTATTTCTTTAGTTTACCTTGTACTAAAATAAACTGGACTCCATTTTGAAATTCCAAACATATTAAGGTACTCATAAGTAAAAAGAGAATGATAAATCATTCCGGTTTTATATTCCGTTTACTAATTACTCCATGATGTTTTAGTGAAAAAGAGAAGTGAAATGACGATTAAAAAAAGAATTAAAATAAAAATATAAATTAATAATGTCAAAGAGTTAAGTTTCTAAGAATCATAAAATATGAAACCGAAAAGACTTTAGTCTCAGAAAGAATGTTAGGTGTACATATAAATAACGTTTATAAGAAAAAGGAATCTTCGACAATGATTAAACTTTAACGAAGAATCTTCACTTAAGTCTTTGTAATTTTTAAAATAATTATCAGAATATTTTTTTCTTTAAATTCTTCTGTATAGATCTAATCACTTATTTAGGATTTAAAACGACGTCTCTTAGACGAAATACACGTCGAAATCCATCAACAAGCCTATCATCTAACTCATATATGTAAATAAAAGAGACTGAGGGACCTAAAGTAATTTTAGTATAGTTTCACTTTTTTTTGGGACCAGGTCCCTTAGAAGGACTGAGTTCACAGTTTGGACCCACAGGATATAACGTCCGTCTAAGAAATGGAAGACTTGGTGGTCCCTTAGGGAGATTCTTCGTATAGTTTAGTAAAGAACTGGAGAACCGAGTATAGTTCACATTTTTCGTATAGTGGGTTCCTGTTTTCCTTTTCTTTTTTTTTTACACTTAGTGTTTTAAAGTCTTCGTTCTTTTCTCTACCTATTCATTATTGACTGAATCGTCATCGTTTCGACTTAGTATTTTCGATTGAGAATTCGGTCCATCCTTTTTATTTCTTTATTTTAAGTGTAACGTTTTGGAATTTCCGTATCCTTAACTTCTGTAGTAGTCCAAGAAAATCTCCTTTTTCTAGTTCTCATTTTGACTTCCCACTAAATCAATTTCTCCTTTTTTCGTTTGTTCGTTTGTTTTTAATGTCTGTAAAATATTTTCTTATTTGTTATCCTACGGACTTTTTTTACAGAACCTTTAATTTTGGAACTATTCATATCCCTTTTGTTTCGAATCCTTCATAGGGTGCTTAATTTTGTCTTTCTAATTCTCGACCTTTTATTCTATTTTATTCACTCTTTTAATCTCCTAATCGGGTCTTCAAGACTGTAGATTTATTATCCTCGAAGTCATTTTCTCTGTTATCTCCCTTTTATAATACCGATTTCATTAAGTTCTTTTAAGATTCTTCATTTCACATTTCATTTCTCTTCAGCGAGTCAGTGCAGACTGAGAGACGCTTTGGTACCTGACATAACACTGGGGTACCTGACATCGGACGGTCCGAGAAGACAGGTACCCCAAAAGGTCCGTTCTTGTGACCTCACCCAACGGTATGACTTACTGTTTTAAAAAAAAAGTCTAACTTTCATGTGTGTATCACGGATTATATTACTCATTTCACTAGTAGTATTTGAAGGTCTTGTGATTTTAGTTTATATTTTGGGATTTTAGAACTTCTTTTTTTAACTTTTCAGTGTATAAAAAGGTCAATGACCACAGTACGTTGTTTAAGAGGGTTTCGAACCACTGAATTTGTTGTTACAATAATACGTAAAACTAAAACATCCAGTCATTTAACCTGTCCCATGGTATCTTTACTGACAAAGAAGAGACGTTGTAGACGTTGAAGTCGACCTTTCTGAGTGTCTATTGGGTTGTCTACCTACCTTAGTAGACTTCAGAGTAAGTGAGTGTATAAATTGTAAACTACGACAGTCGTCCTTGGATCGACCCCGACAACTGTCTTTGTGACACCGGAGAGAGAAACGGGACTAAAGGAATCTCTATTCACAGATCTCATAAGTCTGAGAACAAAAAAATGTAAAAAATAAAAATTTTTTAAATCACTCCATATCAGTTACATGTTGTAATGTACACACACCATCATACATTTTCTCTTACTGTAGGAAAAAGGTACCACCTTCAATTAAATTTTTACGTATTTTCACTTTTTAAGACTTCTTCGTTAAATTCGTACAATAAATCTTACACTTCTCTTCTTAGTCGGTTTTTTAAATTTCCTTTACAAAGACGTCTCACCCTTTCCCCTCTGTCTCCTAAAGACGAAAACATTATTTTGAAGTCCTTGTTAAATATACGTGTATATTATAACGGTCTTGTGTATCTTGTATTCGTTCTTTCTTCCCCGAATCTTTAAAGAGTCAATTTATACAGAGACTCCCAAAAGTCTCAGAAAGCAAACATACCAACGACCGTCGACACCACCCCAAAACGACACAACCCACTATCACAAAAAATCATCCCCTTGAAAAGCATGATCGGACCGATTTGTAATCTTAGTGGGGTAAGAACCCCGAGTGGGGATCTATAAAACCGATTACTAAGTCTCACCCTCTATCAGGATCCTTACAAAGATTTCGAAGGTCCAACTCTTGATGACATGAATTTCACCCAGACGTTCTAAAAAGACCTTTCTCGGTCCATTAATGAATCTAAAACCGTATATACCGGAGATAGTGTCCAAGGAGATACAGAAACAAAACCCCAAACAAACAAAAACAAAACGAAATATTGGGAAATTTTTACATTTTTGGTCCGAATCGAGTACCCGGTATGTTTTTGTCCGGCACCCAGTCTAAACCGGTCGTCCGCCATTAAAACGATTGGTACCACGTTCTCTAGGGACGGATCAACAGGAAGTCGTGGATCATGAGACGAAGGAAGAACAAGTACCGATAAAGTTAATTTGTAATATATAAGAGGTTTATTCAAACAAAAAGAAAGGGAGACCTTTCGATTACTGTCATTTCATAAACTTGTCCATGTTTATATTTCCGCTCCCACTCTTTCCACTCCACTACCGTCGTCTACTTCTCATAGTCATTTAGTGACCTTTTCTTTTTGTTGATCGTTCATCAACCTTTGGCCGTGGACTGGTTCGCTTCACCCCTTTCGATTGTACACCCGGCGAATGATTCTCCTAATGTTCACACTTAATTCGGTTTTACGAGAGACCTTTGAATAATGTCGGAGTCCTGGACTTCCGTGTCGTCTTTTGCCCGATTTCGGTGTACATTCCCACCATTTGCCTCTTCCGTTACCGTCGGGTGAGGTCATGAGAACGGATCTCTTAGGGAACCTGTCTCCTCGGGCCACCCTGTGTCGGACTGTACTGACTTCACTGAGTCGTACCGACGTACGTAACCTCTTCCTTTACTGTTGGGTGAGGTCACAAGAACGGATCTCTTAGGGTCCCTGTCTCCTCAGTCCACCCGACGGCAGATACCCCAGCGTGTCTCAGCCTGTTCTGACTTCACTGAATCGTCGTTCCCACCATTTTCTCTCGGATAGGGATTGAGGGAGTTTCGAGGTTCCGTCTCCTAATATCCTAAAAAGTGACACTTTGACTTGTCGAGTTCTTTTATATGAAGTATAAAGGACATTATTCTGGTGGAAAAACGGAAAAAAGACAGGATGTTACTTCAGACGATCGGCTGACACGAACGTGAAGCACTAAGGTAAACGAAGAATCGTAGAGGAAGATTTATACTCAGTCCTCGGTTCGTAACGGTATATGAACTCTTTCTAGAGATTATGTTCTTCTCCGGTTTTTGTTGTCCTTACCTTCGGTTTCTTTTGTTTCGTATACGTTCCTTTTTTAATCTCTTATATAAAGTTAGTACTTTATTATTGTCAAATAAATTTTCCTTGGTTCATTCTTTCGTCAATTTGTATCTTATTGATTTTATTTTTAAGTTATCCTTTAGAACTCCTATTTCATCTTTAAAGATTTTTTTGATCTGATTTTTCTGTTTGCCTTTTAACAAAAAGTTCAATTCTTTGAATCTCCTAATCATATCTTCTGGGTTGTGGAGTTTATTATCTTCAAGTTCTTACTTTTGAGTTTCTTTTATTTCTTTTTTTAGTAATATCTTCATAAATTATTATATTCTGTCAAAGGTCTTAGTTTTCTGTTTTTGGAGGTCTACCCTTCCCAAATAGAGTGAACATCACGTATATCATATATATAGTAGTATATACTTACTATTGTGTTGTGTTACTTTAAAATCTTGGGGTCCTATATTTTGTTTCTCGGGGAGGGGTACGGGATGGGGCATTGTTTGGAAAATCCTTCTCTTTTGTAGAGTAACTTATCTCTTTACCTTTTAGTTTATCGTTCTGAGAGGTGTCGTTCTGATTTTAAATTCCTTTCCCTTATATGTCTCGGTACGAAAAATTTAAAAGACACTTTTTTACCAAAAACTAAATTTTCAAAATGATGTGGTTTAACAACCCTCAACTGAGACATAGAAATCAAGACTTTACTCAGAGAATATTCGTCCTATATGTCCCTAGAACCAAAAAATTAGGTTAGTCGGTAGAACTGACTCGTGTAAACTGTTCATAAGTCAGGTAACTGTATGTTTCACTAATGACCATCCACACAGGAATAACGGTAAAACACTAAGGAAAAGACCAACAAAAACATTGAGAAGAGACAACTGAAGACGGAAATAAGGGAATCCCCAACTACCAAAGAGAAATCGTCATTCGAACGTAAGGATAAGGATCAAAAACACATAGATAACTCCAAAGACTAAACACCAATGGTACCTTAAACATATACAACTGGATATTGATATAGATGAACAAAATTTAAATATCAGTAAATTTAAGTTTGTGTATTATTTTCTAGATATTAAAAATGAAGGGAGGGGAAATAAAACACAAAAACTACAGTATAAAATGTAGAAGTACAAATAGGGAAATGACTAATAATCTCAATATCAACTAAAACGTAAAAAACGGAAAATTAAAAACATTATCGAATGAATGTAACAACTAAGAGTCAGAAATGATATTTAGACGATGTGATCACCCTAAAAAGGAAAAGATATCTATGAATGAAGAACAATATTGGAAAAGAAAGGGTAAATCTCTTCTAGAAAGTTGTAAAGAAAATCCTAGTCAAATTATAAATGCTCGAGAAAACTATAAACAAATATACTGTCAAAGAAACATAGAGAAGTTAATATTTATTATTACAACGACCATTCTCACAGAGTACAAAGTCACGAAACTTATATATTACGGTGAGAAAAAACGGGATGTTTCAAAGACGTCTTTTTAGTCGACTAATGAAATACCCCAAGGGAAGAAATACTGAGAAAAGCGAACGATGGTAATCTTAATAGATAGAAATTAAAAATAGTAAAATTAATACTTTATAGAACCGTATCTAGACAAACACAAGTAGAAAAAATCCTGGAAGACACGGTCTCTAGAGAAGATTAAAAGAGATTCTTTTAATCTCTATGGTTCCCTTTGAAAGTACGTTTCTACCCGAGCTATTTCCTGTCTTTACCATACCTGGATTGTCTTCGTCTTCTATAATTCTTCTCCACCGTTCTTATGTGTCTTCTTGACATGTTTTTTCTAGAAGTACTGGGTCTATTAGTTCTACCACACTAGTGAGTAGATCTCGACCTGTAGGACCTTACACTTCAGTTCACCCGGAATCTTTCGTAGTGATACTTGTTTCGATCACCTCCACTACCTTAAGGTCACCTCGATAAAGTTTAGGACTTTCTACTACGACACTTTCACGACGTGAGTTATGTGGTCGTTTCAACCTTTTGAGTCGTCACCGGTGTTCTGACCTTTTTCAGTCAAAAGTAATGTTAGGGTTTCTTTGTGTTACGGTTTCTTACTGGTTTGATGACGTGTTAACGTGAGTAGAGTGTGCGATCATTTCATTACGAGTTTTAAGAGGTTCGGTCCGAAGTCGTTATGCACTTGGCACTTGAAGGACTACAAGTTCGACCAAAATCTTTTCCGTCTCCTTGGTCTCTAGTTTAACGGTTGTAGACGACCTAGTACCTTTTTCGTTCTCTCAAGGTCTTTTTGTAGATAAAGACGAAATAACTGATACGGTTTCGGAAACTGACACACCTAGTCTTATTTGACACCTTTTGAGACTTTCTCTACCCTTATGGTCTGGTGGACTGGACGGAGAACTCTTTAGACATACGTCTAGTCCTTCGTTGTCAATCTTGACCTCTAGCTTGTTGTCTGACCAAGGTTTATCCTTTTCCTCATGAAGTTCCGACATATAACAGTGGGACAAATAAATTGAATATACGTCTCATGTAGTACTCTTTACGACCCGACCTTCTTTGTGTTCGACCTTAGTTCTAACGGTCCTCTTTATAGTTATTGGAGTCTATACGTCTACTGTGTTGGGAATACCTTCTTTCACTTCTCCTTGATTTTTCGGAGAACTTTCACTTTCTCCTCTCACTTTTTCANGACAAATAAATTGAATATACGTCTCATGTAGTACTCTTTACGACCCGACCTTCTTTGTGTTCGACCTTAGTTCTAACGGTCCTCTTTATAGTTATTGGAGTCTATACGTC
The DNA here is from genome assembly GCA_006410555.1 of Capra ibex. NCBI lineage: Eukaryota > Metazoa > Chordata > Mammalia > Artiodactyla > Bovidae > Capra > Capra ibex. The sequence goes on from SJYO01035280.1 coordinate 353,604, forward strand.
TACTGTGTTGGGAATACCTTCTTTCACTTCTCCTTGATTTTTCGGAGAACTACTTTCACTTTCTCCTCTCACTTTTTCAACCGAATTTCAAGTTGTAAGTCCTTTGCTTCTAGTACCGTAGGTCAGGGTAGTGAGGTACCCTGTATCTACCCCTTTGTCACCTTTGTCACAGTCTGAAATAAAAAAACCCGAGGTTTTAGTGACGTCTACCACTGACGTCGGTACTTTAATTTTCTGCGAATGAGGAACCTTCTTTTCAATACTGGTTGGATCTATCGCATAAGTTTTCGTCTCTGTAATGAAACGACTGATTCCAGGTAGATCAGTTCCGATACCAAAAAGGACATCAGTATATACCTACACTCTCAACCTGACACTTCTTCCGACTCGTGGCTTCTTAACTACGGAAACTTGACACCACAACCTCTTCTGAGAACTCTCAGGGAACCGGACGTTCCTCTAGGTTGGTCAGGTAACACTTCCTCTAGTCGGGACCCTAAAGAAACCTTCCTCACTACGATTTCGACTTTGAGGTCATGAAACCGGTGGACTACACTTCTCAACTGAGTAACCTTTTCTGAGACTACGATCCTCCCTAACCCCCGTCCTCCTCTTCCCCTGCTCTCTCCTACTCTACCGACCTACCGTAGTGACTGAGTTACCTGTACTTAGACTCACTTGAGACCCTCAACCACTACCTGTCTCTCCGGACCGCACGACGTTAGATACCCCAGCGTTTCTCAGCCTGTGCTGACTCGCTGACTTGACTTGACACGAAGGATATGGATTTATAGACAAAGGAAGAAGTCCAAACCTTTCAAAGTCTGTATTAAAATAATTTATGTAAAAACTGGGGGAAGAGAGAGAGGAAGACAAAGACCCTGGGGATATTACACAACCTTACCTTTAGGGAACTTGATAAAAGTCAAAAGATAAACGAAAAGAAAAACGACAGGATTAACCTACTAAAGGTAGTAGTATATAAGGTTCAGAAATAGTGAATCAGACGACAAGTAAAGAAGATCACACAGAAAGTAAAGTCAATAAAATAAGAAGTCAAGACTGATCAAGGGAAAAATATAAAAGATCAAGGAACAATTTTAAGAGTTAGACAGTAGGAATCAAAGGGGAATTATTGTAAAAATAATGGTCATAAAATTTCAGAAAAAGACCATTTAATAAAGACAAAACAGGTAATAAAACAGTCCAAAAGGAACGAGAAAGTCAACTTTATTTAAGGAGACTAAGAGTAAAGTGAGTAGAAAAAGATAGAGATATTTTAATGTACTTGTCGAAAGACACGTCAGAACTTCCCTAAAAAGAACACACCCTCACAAGGATATGTCAGACCGACACGGGACACCGAAACTACCCTCTCGACCTAGACTGTATTTGTGCTCAGTGTAGAAAGGGGTCCCACACGACCGTTGAGAGTTGAACCACCCTCTACCCCGAACTCTACTTCTCCAATACCGGTCTCGGTCCACACTCGATCCCGAAGAGGAGACGAGTCACCGACAGTAACAAGTCAGACCACACCCTCGTCCAAAGTTCAAAGACCTCGTTTTCTAGACTCCCAGTCCAAACTCTAAGGGAAATTCACACAAGAGGGGAGAGGGTCATGACCGTAGGAGAGGGATCTCCACTTGTTACGACCTCATTCTCCCCGACCATATTCGTGAACCACACTCAGACTTGTGTCCGACGGAGTCGCAGTCGAAATCAGTCGTTGATCTTGGTGCAGACTACACGACAGAACATCCGTGGTCATCACCGGTCCAGTCTCAGTGGAAACACGGAGTGTCGGTTCGAGAAGGGAACGTGCGTTGTCGGGAGCGGCGTCACGCCGCGACACTGTACTCTGTCCACGTCGGTCTCGTCAGTGATCCGAGTCTCTGACCATGTTCGACTGACCAGTACCCTTTACAATCCACAGCCAGGCGTAATCTGTATCAAAGTTGCGTGAAAAAGACGGGACAAAGTCCTCATTTGACCGTACACACGTGAGGAGTGTTTACCTCAGGTTCGAAGAGTGTCAAGAGGACAATCAGAATGGTCGAGAGATTAGTCAGTTTCTATAAGTAGAAGGGTCACAGTCTGGGGTCCCGACCCTACGGGTTGTACATCGAGTTTCGCGAGTGAGGGATCTCTCTAGAGATGGATACATTAGAGGAAGGAGAAAATTCAGGGCAGGGTCCCGTGTTTAGAACTGGATTAGTGAAAAGAAGGGAAGGATAGACCTAGAAAGAATGTCGGAACCAACATTCCTCAGAAAGACGGTCATGGGTCAATCAAAAGTCACTCTTAACAAGGTGTATAACTACACAAGTAACCCCTTCTACTCAAGGTGTTCGAGGACGAGGTGGCAGAACTAGAGAAGGTAGAATTAGTTTTAAGGATATATTAATCTAACCTTCTAACGTCATCCCCTTAATCATCTTCTCCCTGACACATTTTACTCCGATTGGTAAAGAAAAATTGTCTTTGTTATAGTTATCTACTGTAGATCCTAACCACTTTATTTTACATTAAAATTCTACTCGTATAACAGACCTTTATCTCACCATGTATGAAATTTTTAATCGATTTTTACATTTTTATATACCTAAGATCTATCATTCCCTTTTATACGTATTTATAGAAGTTATTTTTCATAATAAAGTTGTTCATACATTATGTTTAAAGTTTAGTGATCATCGAATTTCATGAATGAGGAATTTTCCTATACAAAATTGTCCTAATTTCATCCTAATCATAAGTCTTGGGCTACTCTTTGGATATTCGTCAAAGAGAACGCATTTAAGATTGATATTTATAAAGACACGAATAAAATAAAAATTTATAAGTTCAATAAAACAGTCGCTTTTTTTCGTTTCTTGTCCTTATACGTGTTTACTAAGGGTTTGAAAATCTTCTTATATTACGTCCAATATATAAAATTCTTTTGATACGTACGTATATTTAAATATACTTCCTATTGAAACGTTCCTACGTCGACTATGACCCTTACTACCAATGGATACTCCTTCTCTTTACATCAGACCTCTAGTCTTTACTATCCTTTTAAACGAAAATAGATGTATTTAAAAACATAAAGAATAAAAATTTATAGGAATACTTACTTAAACTAATATAATCTCCTTCCCTCTAAAGATGGTACTACTTTTTTGGGTCGTTTAATTAATGTCACACACGTAAAATATCGTACAATTTATAATATATATTTATTTTGTTTATAAACGTACGTAAAGTATTAAGACTGTATTCTATATGTTCTTTTCCTCTTCAAACGTCGTACCTTTACATTTTACACCTAAAGAAAACCTTAAACGACTCAAATCACGGTTACACTATGGGTCTTAGACCTCAAGTAAACTCGGTAAACTCGATTTCCATCACGACGCTTTCGGTATTCTAGTAGGTCCCTTGTAGATTTCTTACTTTCCTCAACCAGTTTCGTTATCATTGAATTTCCTGTCGTGTCCTTTTCTCTAACTCTACTTCGGTTTCTTATACAATTCTTACAGGCAGTGTCAACGAAAGTGTATGAGACGGGAAAGATCCCTTCGACGGGACGAATTGCCTGACAGTATTTATTATCGCGAATTGAGAGTAACCGGAGGTCAAGGAGAGGGGAGGTATCGACTAACCAAGTTGTACCGGTGGTCTGGACGTAGGTAGGTAGGTGGGTAGGTAAGTGTGTGTGCACGTGTATGTGTGTGTGTGTGTGTGTAAGATGAAAGATATTTACGAACTCTCCATTCTCTCCCCCTTTGTCGGTACTTAAAGTCTTCTCCCATACTCCTCTATAATCTTTGTACTTCATTATTCCCTTATACTTGTGAAACTTTTTTTTCTTGATTCTGTATATGTGTCTCCCTTTTCAGTTTTAATCATTTTTATCTCTTATATTTTAGTCTTTAGAGGAGGAGGAATTTCTCACAGTCGAAATTACTTACGTGTCGACACTCCTTTAGAGATTTTCATGAGTGTATTACACAAATTTAGGGAGGATATAACAATATTCTTTTGACTTAAACACTGGATCATTTATTTTGTTTCTTGAAACCACTCGATTGATTAGAGTAATTGTATTTCAAGATTTCATACTAATATATCTGAGTTGAGTCGGAACATAGTAACGTCTATAAAAAATCGGAGGGTAAGTGACATTTCTGTAAGACAGATTTTTTCAACAAGACGAAATCGTCTACAGACGGAAAGACTACACTCCAAGTATTTTGTATAAAACTTATTAAAATCTTTTAGGTTTTACACTGACTATAATCTCTTGATTGTCAAACACTTACAATTAATGACGAATAGACAGGTACGACACGAATCAGTGAGTGAGTATAAGCTGAGAAATGTTGTGTGTCTGACGTCGGATTGTCCGAGGAGACGAGTACCCCTAAGACGTCCGTTCTTATGACCTTACCCAACGGTACGGGAGGAGGTCCCCTAGAAGGGTTGGGTCCCTAGTTTGGGTCCAGAGGGTGTAACGTCCGTCTAATAAATGGTTGACTCGGTGGTCCCTTCGAATAACACAGTCTATATTTATCAAAATTTTACATGGGGTCCACAAGACTCCCAGACCCAAAAAAAGTCAGAATTTGGCTTAGTAAAGAAGGCATGTGTAATACTTTTTGACGTCGTACTAAGGGTGACAGACCTTGGTCTTAGGGAGACGACAGAGGGGAGATGTCACCAAGTTTAGTAAAAAAAGACTATTAGTGTGAATTTTACATCTCGTAACAAGTCCTAAAATTCTCATTTCTTGACTCTTCTAGAAGACTTTCTTTGACTTAATTATCACTTAAAAGTCATACATAGACGTTTCGAAAAAACGGTGTTTTCTATCGTATAAATGTACAATAACCCTAATTCGACACCTGTAAAACCCTCGGATACCGTTGTCAAACACTCCTACACTTCGTTGACCTTCAGAGTATATAACGATACCTTCACATTTAATCATTTGTAACACCCGTTACAGATCGTGGATACTTACGGTTTGTCAACGGACGGAGACTCAGTCATTATTGTGAGATCTATATTCACATCCTCTTCTGTCCTCTTCATTCATGTAAGCAGGTGGTTTTCTGTAACTTATTCTTACAAGTATAGTCATGATAAGTATCAGTAAGGTTTAACATTTTATGGGTCTACGATAGTTTTCATCTTACCTATTGATTTCGTTCACATAAGTGTGTTACTTCATGTTATGTGATTACTCTTACCTACTAGATGTTTATGTGTATTATGCAACCTATGTATAGTGTTTTTGTTACAGTACGTTTTCTTCGGTCTGTGTTCTTATGTATGACATACTAGGGTAAGTATTTTTTCCACTTTTTAATTATATAATAGAATTAAGTCTACTAGTCTTCTCTTATTCCCTAGTCTTCGCTACCATTACAAGATAAAAAACTAGACCACAACCAATGTGTGTATAAGTTAAAGACTTTTAGATAACTCGACAAAAGAATATCCTTTATTTGTTAAGACACAAATATATGTAATTTTTTAAAATTTGATACGACGAAATAACAACGTCTACCCTAAAGAAACATGTTTAAGTAACTCATGATACGAATACTACACATGTAAATAAAAATTTTTCAGAAGGAGTGAAGGTGGGGTTTATTACTACGATCTCTGTGTGTCATATCCTTCTCCTCTGAATAAACACAGAGACCCCGACCCCGATTGTCCAAGACGGTCTCTCAGGAGTGAGGTTCAAGGGAGTGACGAGGAGAGGTGGGTACCTATTTACACTCGATCTATTCAACGAGCTGAGAAACACTGGGTTACCTGACATCGGACGGTCCGGGGAGACTGGTACCCCTAAGAGGTTCGTTCTAATGACCTGACCCAAAACGGTGTGGGAGGAAGTCCCCTAGAAGGGTTGGTCCCCTAGTTTGGGTGCAGAGAATACAGAGGACGTGACCGTCCGTCCAAGAAATGGTAATCACGGTGGACCCTTCGGGGGTACGTGAAGTCAAGTCAAGTCAACGAGTCAGTACAGGCTGAGAAACGTTGGGTTACCTGACGTCGTACGGTCCGGAGGGACAGGTAGTGGTTAAGGATCTCGAATGAGTTTGATTACAGGTAGTTCAACCACTACGGTAGGTTGGTAGATTAAGAGACAACAAGGGAAGAGGAAGGTGGAAGTTAGAAAGGGTCGTAGTCCCAGAAAAGATCACTCAGTCAAGAAGTGTAGTCCACCGGTTTAAAACCTCAAAGTCGAAGTCCTGAGTAAAGGAAATCCTAACTGACCAACCGAGAGGAACGTTAGGTTCCCTGAGAGTTCTCAGAAGAGGTTTTGGTGTCAAGTTTTCGTATTTAAGAAGTCGTGAGTCGTAAGAAGTGTCAGTTTGAGAGTTCAGGTATGTTCTGATGACCTTTTTGGTATCGAAACTGATATGTCTGTAAACAACCGTTTCGTTACAGAGACGAATAATTATACGACACATCCAACTACTATCGAATGGAAGGTTCCTCGTTCGTAGAAAATTAAAGTACCGACGTGAAGTGAAAGCGGAAAGTGAAAGTACGTAACCTCTTCCTTTACCGTTGGGTGAGGTCACAAGAACGGACCTCTTAGGGTCCCTATCCCTTCGGACCACCCGACGGTAGATACCCCAACGTGTCTCAGCCTGTGCTGACTTCACTGAATCGTCGTCGTCGTCATCAGTGATAGACGTCACTAAAACCTCGGGTTTTTTTATCAGATAGTGACAAAGGTAACAAAGGGTAGATAAACAGTACTTCACTATCGTGACCTACGGTACTAGAGTCAAAAGACTTACAACTCAAAATTCCGTTGTAAAAGTGAGAAGAGAAAGTGAAAGAAGTTCTCCGAGAAAACAAGAAAAAACGAAGGACGGAATTCCCACGACAGTAGACGCATGGACTCCAATAACTATAAAGAGGACCGTTAGAACTAATGTCAAACACAAAGTAGGTCGACCCGTAAAGAGTACTACATGAGACTTATATTCAATTTATTCGTCCCACTGTTATACGTCGGAACTGCATGAGGAAAGGTCAAAACCTTGGTCAGACAACAAAGTACAGGTCAAGATTGACGACGAAGGACTGGACGTGTGTCTAAAGAGGTCTCGGTCCAATCCACCAGACCATCAGGGTAGAGAACTTCTTGAAAGGTGTCAAATAACACTAGGTGTGTCAGTTTGTGAAACCGTATCAGTTATTTGGTCTTTATCTACAAAAAGACCTTGAGAGAACGAAAAAGTTGCTAGGTTACCTACAACCGTTAAACTAGAGACCAAGGAGACGGAAAAGATTTAGGTCGAACTTGTATACCTTCAATTGTCAAGTGTCAAGTGCATGACAACTTCGGACCGAACTTCTTAAAACTCGTAATGAAACGATCATATACTCTACTCACCGTCTTCGCACCGCCGACATTGTCTGGAGTGTCTTTGCGTCGTCGACACTGCCTGACGTGTCTGCGCGTCGCCTCTCCTCGACGGGGTGCAACCTCCAGTCCCCGTCTCCGGCTCTCCTCGTTGGGGTGTAGGTTCCTCCCCGCCGATGTACCCGTGTCCTCCCGGTTCTCCTCGATGAGGTACAAGTTCCAGTCGTCCCCGTTGGAACAAGGTTCCACTCCTTGTCGCCGACACGAAACGACCTCGTCGGCACTTCGCTATGGGGTGCAGGTTCCATTCTCTTTGGGTTCATTCTACCATCCACAACGTTTTACCGTAGTCTTCCGTCTGTGTGACTTTGGTATTAGTGTCTTTTGATCGGTTAGACTAGTGTGCCTGGTGTCGGAACAGATTGAGTTACTTTGATTCGGTACGAGACACCCCGGTGGGTTCTGCCCGTCCAGTACCACCTCTCCAGACTGTCTTACACCAAGTGACCTCTTCCCTTACCGTTTGGTGAAGTCATAAGAACGGAACTCTTGGTGTACTTGTCATACTTTTCCGTTTTATTATCCTATGACTTTCTCCTTGAGGGGTCCATCCATCCACGGGTTATACGATGTCCTCTGGTCACCTCTTTATTGAGGTCTTTTTTACTTTCCTACCTCGGTTTCGTTTTTATCATGGGTCAACACTCACACTGACCACTATTTTCGTTCCAGACTACGACATTTCTCGTTGTAACGTATCCTTGGACCTTACAATCCGGTTACTTAGTCCCATTTAACTTTCACCAGTTTTCCCCTACAGTTCTCCCTTGTAGCTGTAAGATCCTTAGTCACTTGATTTTACCTGACCTTACCCACTTAAATTGAGTCTATTGGTAATATAGATGATGACACCCGTCCTTAGGGAGTCTTCTTTACCTCATCGGTACTACTAGTTATTTTGTCAGTCTTTATGTCATGAACCTACGTCAGAGTTTTTACTGTCTTAATAGAGACAAGTAAAGGTTCCGTTTGGTAAGTTATAGTACTACTAGGTTCGGATACGGGGTTTGTCATTACGACTTCTTCGACTTCAACTTACCAAGATACTTCTGGATGTTGTGGAAAATCTTGATTGTGGGGGTTTTTACAGGAAAAGAATATCCCTTTACCTTACGTTTTCATCCTTCAGTTCTTTGTGGACCTCATTGTCCTTTTAAACCGGAACCTTATGCCTTACTTCGTCCCGTTCCCGATTATCTTAAAACGTATCTCTTACGTGACCAGTATTTTTGTGGGAGAAGGTTTTTGTGTTCTCTTTTGATGTGTACCTGTAGTGCTTTACCGGTTGTGACTTTAGTCTAACTAATATAAGAAACGTCGGTTTCTACCTCTTCGAGATATGTCAGTCGTTATTGTTCTGACCCTCTATAGACACCGAGTCTAGTACTTGAGGAATAACGGTTTAGGTCTGAATTTAACTTCTTTCATCCCTTTTGGTGATCTGGTAAGTCCATACTGGATTTAGTTTAGGGAATACTAATATGTCACCTTCACTGTTTATCTAAGTTCCCTGATCTAGACTATCTCATGGACTTCTTGATACCTGACTCCAAGCACTGTAACATGTCCTCTGTCCCTAGTTCTGGTAGGGGTACCTTTTCTTTACGTTTGGGTTTTACCGACAGACTCCTCCGGAATGTTTATCGACACTTTTCTTCTCTTCACTTTTCGTTTTATCATTTCCTTTCTAGTCAAGTCAAGTCAAGTTAAGCCAGTGAGTCAGCACAGGTTGAGAAACACTGGGGTACTTAGCGTCGTGAAGTCCGGAGGGACAGGTAGTGGTTGAGGGCGTCAAGTGAGTCTAGGTGTTTCCTTTCTATATGGGTAAACTTACGTCTCAAGGTTTCTTATCGTTCCTGTTTATTCTTTCGGAAGGAGTCGTTAGTTTCGTTTCTTTATCTCCTTTTCTTGTCTTACCCTTTCTGATCTCTACAGAAGTTCTTTTAATCTCTATGATTCCCTTGTAAAGTACCTTTCTACCCGAGCTATTTCCTGTCTTTACCATACCTGGATTGTCTTCGTCTTCTATAATTCTTCTCCACCGTTCTTATGTGTCTTCTTGACATTTTTGTTTTGTTTTGTTATTTTTTCTAGAAGGTCTATTAGTACTACCACACTAGTGAGTGGATCTCGGTCCTTAGGACCTTACACTTCAGTTCACCCGGAATCCTTCATAGTGATGCTTGTTTCGACCACCTCCACTGTCTTAAGGTCAACTGGGTAAAGTTTAAGACTTTCTACTACGACACTTTCACGACTTGAGTTATGCGGTCGTTTCAACCTTTTGAGTCGTCACCGGTGTCCTGACCTTTTCCAGTCAAAAGTAAGGTTAGGGTTTCTTTGTGTTACGGTTTCTTACGAGTTTGATGCCGTGTTAACGTGAGTAGAGTGTACGATCATTACAATTTTTAAGAGGTTCGGTCCGAAGTCGTTATGTGCTTGGTACTTGAAGGACTACAAGTTCGACCGAAATTTTTTCTGTCTCCTTGGTCTCTAGTTTAACGGTTGTAGGTGACCTCGTAGCTTTTTCGTTCTCTTAAGGTCTTTTTGTAAATAAAGACGAAATAACTGATACGGTTTCGGAGACTGACACACATAGTGTTGTTTAACACCTTTTAAGACTTTCTCTACCCTTAAGGTCTGGTGGACTAGACGGACAACTCTTTGGATATACGTCCAGTCCTTCGTTGTCAATCTTGACCTGTACCTTGTTGTCTGACCAAGGTTTATCCTTTTCCTCATACAGTTCCGACATATAACAGTGGGACGAATAAATTGAATATACGTCTCATACTCTTCCGACCCGATCTTCTTCGTGTCCGATCTTAGTTTTAACGGTCCTCTTTATAGTCATTGGAGTCTATACGTCTACTACGTTGGGAATGCCGTCTTTCACTTCTCCTTGATTTTTCGGAGAACTACTTCCACTTTCTCCTCTCACTTTTTCAACCGAATTGTGAGTTGTAAGGCTTTTGCTTCTAGTACTATAGACCAGGGTAGTGAAGTACCCTTTATCTACCCCTTTGTCACCTTTGTCACAGTCTGAAATATAAACCCCCGAGGTTTTAGTGACATCTACCACTAACGTCGGTACTTTAATTTTCTACGAATGAGGAATTCCTTTCAATACTAGTTCGATCTATCGTATAATTTTTCGTCTCTACAATGAAACGGTTGTTCCCAGGTAGATCAGTTCCGATACCAAAAAGGTCACCAGTACATACCTACACTATCAACCTGACACTTCTTCCGACTCGTGACTTCTTAACTACGAAAACTTCACACCACAACCTCTTCTGAGAACTCTCAGGGAACCTGACGTTCCTCTAGGTTGGTCAGGTAGAATTTCTTCTAGTCAGGACCCACAAGTAACCTTCCAGACTACGACTCCGACTTTTAGGTTATGAAACCGGTGAAGTACTCTTCGCAACTGAGTAAACTTTTCTGGGACTACGACCCTCCCTAAACCCCGTCCTCCTCTTCCTCTGCTGTCTCCTACTCTACCGACCTACCGTAGTGGCTGAGCTACGTGTACTCAAACTCACTTGTGGCCCTCAACCACTACCCGTCTCTCCGACCCGTACGACACTAAGTACCCCAACGTTTTTCAGCCTGAGATGACTCACTGACTTGATTGACTTGACTATACTCTACTCACGTTAACACGTCATCAAACTCGCAAGAAATCGTAACGGAAAAACCCCCTGACCTTACTTTTGACTGGAAATGGTCAGGACACCGGTGATACTCAAAAGGTTTAAACGACCGTATAACTCAAAGTCGTGAAAGGGTCATAGTAGAAAATCCGAAACTTTATTGAATTGACCTTAAGGTAGTGGAGGTGATCGAAACAAGCATCACTACGAGGGATTCCGGGTGAACTGAAGCGTAAGGTCCTACAGACCGAGATCCTCTTACTAGTGTGGTAGTACCAATAGACCCAGTACTACTAGAAAAAACATATCAGACACATAAGAACGGTGGGAAGAATTATAGAAGACGAAGACAATCCAGGTATGGTTAAGACAAGAAATAACACGGGTAGAAACGTACTTTATATGGGAACCATAAAAGAACTCCGCTAGAGATCAGAAAGGGTAACAAAACAAAAAGAGATAAAAAAAACGTGACTAGTGACTCCTTCTGAGAGAATAGAGAGGAACGATAAGAAACCTTGAGAAGTAAGTTTACCCATATAGAAAGGAAAAGAGGAACGAAAAGTAAAGAGAATATAAGTATCGATAAACATTCCGGAGATGTCTGTTGGTAACACGGAAAAACGTAAAGAAAAAGAATCTCTACCAGAACTAGGGACGGAGGACATGTTACAGTGTTTGAAGGTAGGTATCAAGAAGTCCATGAGATAGTCTAGATTAGAGAACTTAGATAAACAATGAAGGTGACATACTAGCATTCCCTAAACTAAATCCACTATGGATTTACCAGTCCACCAAAGGGGATGAAAGAAGTTAAATTCTGATTTAACCGTTATTCCTCAAGTACTAGACTCGGTGTCATTCGAGGATAAGAACGAAAACGACTGATATATCTCGAAGAAGTAGACGCCGACGTTTCTTGTATTAGTCAGACTAAAACCATAACTGGTAGACTACTACAGGTACGCATCTCAGAAGAGAACACAACAACCTTCTCTTACAAACGATACTGGTCACGTAAGAGAATCGTTTTGAGACAATCGAAAACGGGATGAAGCAAAAAATGAGGTTTTAGTTTAAAAGGACAATGAAGTCCATAGAGAACTAAAGGATGAAAACATAAGGTAGGGGATATTACTTTTCCTGTAGAAAACCCCCACAATCAAGATTTTCCAGAACATCCAGAAGTATCTTGACAAGTTGAAGTCGAAGAAGTCGTAATGACCAGTCCCGCATCTGAACCTAATGACACTAACACTTGCCAAACCGAACCTTTGTTTGTCTCTATAAGCCAAGAAAAACTCTAACGTAGGTTCATGACGTAAAGTCTGAGGAAACAACTGATACTACCGACGAGGTAAAGAAGATTCCTTAAGAACGGGTGTCATCATCTATATTACCAGTATACTCAATTTAAGTGGGTAAGGTCAGGTGAAATCAAGTCAAGTCAAGTCAAGTCAGCGAGTCAGCAAAGGTAGAGAAACACTGGGGTACTTAGTGTCGTTCGGTCCGGAGGGACGGGTAGTGGTTGAGGACCACAAGTGAGTTTGAGTACACGTAGCTCAGCCACTACGGTACGTCGGTAGAGTAGGAGACAGCAGGGGAAGAGGAGGAAGGGGTTTAGGGAGGGTCGTAGTCCCAGAAAAGGTTACTCAGTTGAGAAGTGTACTCCCCGGTTTCATGACCTCAAAGTCGGAGTCTTTAGTCAGGAAGATTACTTGTGGGTTCTGACCAGAGGAAATCCTACCTGACCAACCTAGAGGAACGTCAGGTTCCCTGAGAGTTCTCAGAAGAGGTTGTGGTGTGAAGTTTTCGTAGTTAAGAAACCGTGAGTCGAAAGAAGTGTCAGGTTGAGAGTGTATGTATGCACTGGTGACCTTTTTGGTGTCGGAACTGATCTGTCTGGGAACGACCGTTTCATTATAGAGACGAAAAATTATACAATAGATCCAACCAGTATTGAAAGGAAAGTTCCTCATTCGTAGAAAATTAAAGTACCGACGTTAGTGGTAGACGTCACTAAAACCTCGGGCGTTTATATTTCAGACTGTGACAAAGGTACCAAAGAGGTAGATAAAGGGTACTTCATTACCCTGACCTACGGTACTAGAAGCAAAAGACTTACAACTCACAATTCGGTTGAAAAGGTGAGAGGAGAAAGTGAAAGTAGTTCTCCGAAAAATCAAGGAGAAGAAAGAGGGTATTCCCAACACAGTAGACGTATAGACTCCAATAACTATAAAGAGGGCCGTTAGAACTAAGGTCGAACACAAAGAAGGTCGCGTCACAAGAGTACTACATGAGACGTATATTCAATGTATTCGTACTACTGTTGTATGTCGGGACTGTATGAGGAAAAGGATAAACCTTGTTCAGACAACAAGGTAGAGGTCAAGATTGACAACGAAGGACTGGACGTATATCTAAAGAGTTCTCCGTCCAGTCCACCAGACCATAAGGGTAGAGAAAGTCTTAAAAAGTGTCAAATAACACTAGGAGTGTCAGTTTACGAAACCGTATCAGTTATTTCGTCTTTATCTACAAAAAGACCTTGAGAGAACGAAAAAACTACGAGGTCACCTACAACCGTTGAACTAGAGACCAACGAGACACAAAAGATTTTGGTCGAAACTTGTAGACCTTCAAGTGTCAAGTACATAACGACTTCGGACCGAACCTCTTAAAACCCGTAATGAAATGATCACACACTCTACCCACGTTAACACGCCATCAAACTCGTAAGAAACCGTAACGCAAAGAAACCCTAACCTTGCTTATGACTGGAAAAGGTCAGTACATCGGTGACGACTTAAAAGGTTGAAACGACCGTATAACTCAAGTCGTGAAAGTGTCGTAGTCGAAAGTCCTAAACTTTATAGAGTCGACCTTAAGGTAGTGGAGGTGATTGAAACAAGTATCACTACTTGTTTCCGGGTGAACTGAAGTGGAAGATCCTACAGACCGAGATCCACCCACTAGTGTAGTAGTACTAATAGACCCAGTACTTCTAGAAAAAACATGTCAAGAAGACACATAAGAACGGTGAAGAAGAATTATAGAAGACGAAGACAATCCAGGTATGGTAAAGACAGGAAATAGTTCGGGTAGAAACGTACTTTAGGGAACCATAGAGATTAAAAAAACTTCTCTAGAGATCAAAAAGGGTAAGAAAACAAAAGGAGATAAAGAAACGTAAGGATTTTATAGCTACAAGTGAGAACGGTAGAGGAGGAACTGATGAACGTTAAATGAAACTAAGTACATGGATTGTAGGGTCTAAGGATACGTTATAACGAGAAATGCGGTACCTGAAATGAAGGTAGTGGTAAGGTATCAATGTACTATTCACCTATTTTCCGACAACGTTAGTTGAATCAACTTTCCTAATGTTGTACCCTTAGTAGTTCTTAAAGAAGAGTAATAGATTCTTGACCTCTTTGATGGTCAATCCATAACCCCCTCCTATACACAATCTAATACTAAATAAAACTACTTTACTCAAAGTACACTAACAATATGTAATAAGTCAAGTCAAGTCAAGTCAGTGAGTCAGCACAGGTTGAGAAACGTTGGGGTACTTAACGTCGTACGGTCCGGAGGGACAGGTAGTGGTTGAGGGTCTCAAGTGAGTGTGAGTGTGGGTAACTCAGTCAATACGGTAGGTCGGTAGAGTAGGAGACAGCAGGGGAAGAGGAGGACGGGGGTTAGGGAGCGTCGTAGTCTCAGAAAAGGTTACTCAGTTCAGAAGTGTACTCCACCGGTTTCATGACCTCAACGTCGAAATCGTAGTAAGG
>SJYO01035280.1:368504-415227 GCA_006410555.1 Capra ibex
ACTCAGTCAATACGGTAGGTCGGTAGAGTAGGAGACAGCAGGGGAAGAGGAGGACGGGGGTTAGGGAGGGTCGTAGTCTCAGAAAAGGTTACTCAGTTCAGAAGTGTACTCCACCGGTTTCATGACCTCAACGTCGAAATCGTAGTAAGGAAGGTTTCTTTAGGGTCCCGACTAGAGGAAGTGTTACCTGACCAACCTAGAGGAACGTCCGGTTCCCTGAGAGTTCTCAGAAGAGGTTGTGGTGTCAAGTTTTCGTAGTTAAGAAACCACGAGTCGGAAGAAGTGTCAGGTTGAGAGTGTAGGTATGTACTGGTATCCTTTTTGGTATTGGAACTGATCTACCTGGGACAACCGTTTCATTACAGGACGAAAACTTATACGATAGATCCAACCAGTATTGAAAAGAAGTTCCTCATCCGCAGAAAATTAAAGTACCGACGTTAGTGGTAGACGTCACTAAAACCTCGGGTCTATTTATTTCAGACTGTGACGAAGGTGACAAAGGGGTAGATAAAGGGTACCTCACTACCCTGGCCTACGGTACTAGAAGTAAAAGACTTACAACTCGAAATTCGGTTGAAAAAGTGAGAGGTGAAAGCGAAAGTAGTTCTCCGAAAAATCAAGGAGAAGTGAAAGACGGTATTCCCACCACAGTAGACGTATAGACTCCAATAACTATGAAGAGGGTCGTCAGAACTAAGGTCGAACACAAAGAAGGTCGGGTCGTAAAGAGTATTACATGAGACGTATATTCAATTTATTCGTCCCACTGTTATATGTCGGAACTGCAGGAGGAAAAGGATAAACTTTGGTCAGACAACAAGGTACAGGTCAATATGTAATAATGACGTAGAGTTAAAGAAAATAATATTTTTATCACTATTATACACGGGACGAATGGTAGATCTGAAGTCTTTCCTCAACTGATACACTTGAGTAAGATTCGGGTTTTCACACTTTTATGAGGTCTCGTTTTTGTTGAGACTAAGAGACTAAAAAGTCCATCTCCCTAAAAGATCCGTCGTTAGAGTACGAGGTAGAAATCGTATGATTGAAGGTCCACCTCACTTAAATGGATCAACTTCTCGAGTTTTATTTCATAGTCCGTCCGATGAGGGGAAGAAAACTCTCGTCTGTACTCCTCCAAGGGTAAAACTCAGAGGAAGTTCCAATGTCTTCGTTCAGAGATAGTTTCTGGAAGTCAAAACTCCTGCCGAATACTGAAGACATCAGAGTATACTTGAGTTTACCCTTTTCCATCCTTAATTCAGGGATTAAGATACCTAGACATGATCGTCTGTGTGTTGATACAGGGAAAGATTATCGGTTCTTCGACTGAAAATAGAACATAGACGGAATGTCAGGTGTAGACACAAGTCAGTATTAGGGAAGAGAAAGGAACTTAGTAACGATAGACACTTTATTGATATTACCAAAAGTCTCAGGTTCTAAATTGAACGTAAAAAAATTAGTACACCGTACATTTGAGTTAATTCGTTTGTAAAAATACACCGATGATTCATAGACTTTTCGCAATCTGAACCCCCTAGTTTTCTTATCACAAGAATTTTGTTGCGAACATAGGACCAACAAAAAAAATAGTTTAAAACAAACACCCTTGAGCAAAATACAAGACTACAGTCGTTACAATTACCCCCTTTTGTCGTAGTTTCCGGACGACTAACACAAACAAATTATATTCTGGATCTATAAGAAAAGAACGATGTTTTAGAAATACCAAAGGTAAACCAGGTTCGGAGCCCTCTCACGAGGTTCCACCAATTTTTCGGCGGTTCACCGACTCTCTCCCCAGAAGTCCGTCTTCAGGAATGTGGTCTTCCTGAGGAGTTTCCGGGGACGCGAGGTTCGGAGAAGCAACACCAACACCCACTCCGAAATCTTCTCTAAGAACGTGTCAGACGCCTCCAACCAGTCATGGAGGAGTGGATCCTTCACCGAGAGGTCCTTCAGTGTCTCCACCCCTCAGACATACCCGTCTTGAGTCCGGTACGTCTAGGGTTTCCCGGACGAAGTCCAAGAAGAGGTTCTCTTCTCTCCAAAGGTATCATAGGGCACAAAATGGGGTGAGTAGAACTCTACCGAAGACGCACAGTACCCTGTCCCACGTCAGCGACACGACCAAAACGTAAAAGTTCTCTGCAACCCACGGGAGTACGAGGAGGAGTAGGTTAAGTACCTTTTTTACAGGGTGTGGGATGTGTCGGTGTAACAGTTCCAACTTTATCTTCGGGTTTCTCTCCCTCCACATCCTCCGGACGTCTACGTACAACTGTTCCGCCAATACTGTCACCGGAGATGGAAGAACCACGTTATTAAGATTACTTAGACCCCCGAGTACCAACCAGTCATTATTCCTAAATTCGAGTTTTTTACCACAACTGCACAGGACCACTAACTCCTGTCGACTCACCGACTAAGACTTTCAACGATGATCTTCTTATCAATCTCCTATTAGTCTCCGACCTCATTCCCCACAGGGACCCATACAGGGTAGGTTCGTGACAACTTCGTTCTCTGTCTAGGTGTCCTAGAGACTCACGTAACAGAAAAAAACAACAACAAGAAAAGTGGAAATATAAGGACACATATTAGGTTTCTAAATCTAAAGAATAAGGTTAATCCGACATTAGAATTTCAAAGAAAATGATAATGAACGAACACTTTTCTCTATAGATTAGTAATCATTAGTAATATTGTAGTTATAAATTCACTCTCTTATTTTTGTTTTACTTTATTTGTTCGTTTGTTTTTGTCAAGTCCAAGAAAAGTAATTCTTTAACCATAGTCCACCAGAAAAATAAAACCATCGTGACGTACAGTACACCCTAGAATAAAGGGGTTAGTCCCTAAATTGGGTGTGAGGGAAGTCCCCTTCGTACCTCAGAATTGGTGACCTGGTCGTCCCGAAAAAAAGAAAAAAATTACTATCTATATTAACTGTACATAGTAATATAATCCGAGTTCACATGTTGTAAGTTATAAACACATTATAACACCTTACTGACGGTGTTATTCAGATCAATTACATACAGGTAGTGATGTATATCAATGTGTAAAGAAAGAAAAAACACTACTCTTAAAAAATTTAAATAAGAATCGTATGGTTGAAAGTTTACACGTTATGTCATAGTAATCGATATCATTGGCACGACATTTAATGCAGAGGTCTTATAAAGAATTGACCTTCACACATGGAAAACTGAGGGAAGTGGGTAAGATGGGTGGGAAGTGGGTGGTGTATTACCGTTGGTGGTCAGGGAAGAAACTTAGATATTTGAAAAAGTAATAACAAAAGAATTCTAAAGTGTGTACTCTGTATGTCATAAGTAGAAAGAAACTGAATAAAGTGAATAGTATTACGGGAATTAAAGGTGACTACAAAAACGTTTACCGTTCTAAAGTAAGATAAATACCGACATATTATAAGGTAACACACATAGGTATATGGCGTAGAAATACGTAAATACACACACATATGTATATACATTTATAAACTAAAGAGTAAGGTTTTTGTGTGTGATATGTATATACCGGACGGGTTCACCATACCCGGCGGGTCTACCGAGTCGCCATTTCTTAGGTGAACGATTTGTCCTCTACGTCCAAATTAGGAACCTAGTCCTTCTAGGGGACCTCTTCCTTTACCGTTGGGTGAGGTCATAAGAACGGACCCTTTAGGGTCTCTATCTCCTCGGACCACCCGATATCATGTACCCCGACGTTTTCTTAACCTGTACTAAATCGCTGATTTGTTGATATGTATATATATATGTGTGTGTGGTGTAGAAGAAATAGGTAGTCACCTGTGAATTTAAAAAGACATAGAACCGAAACGACGTTACTTGTACTTTCACATCTATTCAAAAGGTCGACTACAAAAATAAAAGAAACCTATTTATAGGGTTGCACCTTAACGACCTAACATACCATCAAGATTAAGATGAAAAAACTCCTTGGAGCTATGACAAGAGGTACCGCCGATGAGGTCAAACATAAGGGTGGTTGTCACGTACTCTCAACGGAAAAGAGGTGTAGGAATGGTTATGAAATGTAAAGAATGGGAAAACTATTATCGGAAAGATTACACACTCCACTATAGAGTAACACCAAAACTAAACGTAAATAGATTACTAATCACTACAACTTGTAAAAGATACATGTACAACCGGTAGACATACAGAAGAAACCTTTTTTTACAAATAAGTCTAGGAGAAGGTCAAAAAGTTAATCTAATAAACCCCAAAAAACGGTTACTCAATACACTCAAGAAATATATCATTTATAAACTGTATTCTTCGGGAATAGACTATGTACTAAACGTTTATAAAAGAGGGTAAATATCAAACGAAAAATCCAAACAACTATCAAAAGAAACGACACGTCCCCGTAGAATCAAAGAACGTCGACGTGAACGAATAAAAACGACAGAAACCACAGTTTAGGTTTTTTTTTTTTTTTTAGTAGTAGTTCTGGTCACAACTCACCGAGTGACGAAACAACAGAGGACCTTCAAAATACTAAGGTACCAAATGTAAGTTCAGAGATTTGTAAACTCAATTAAAAACACTTACCACATTTTATAACAGATCAAAGAAAGAAACTGTCTATCGACAGACCAAAAGGGTCGTGATAAATAACTTCTCCGAAAGACGGGTAAAATATAAGAACGGAGGAAACAGTATGTATTTAAAGAGTATTTATACACCCAAATAAAAACCTGAGAGAAAGTAACTAGACACACAGATAAAAATACGGTTATAGTGAGACAAAACTAATGATATCAGACATTGTCACAATCTTTAGTCCCTCGTACTATGGAGGTCAAAACAAAAAAGAGTTCTAAAGAAACCAATAACCCCCTAGAAGACACCAAGTTTCGTTTAAAATCTTAACAAACAGGATAAAGACACTTTTTTACGGTAACTTTAAAACTATTCCTAACACAATTTTAGACATCCAATGAAACTAATAATACCTGTAAACTTGTCATAAGAAGGTTAGTTACTAGTACCTTAGAAAGGTGAATAAACACAAGAGAGATTAAATAAGTAATTACAAAACATTAGAAAGTTGAAAGACCAATTAAAGTACGGATCCATAAAATAGGAAAGATTCCGTTGCATTTACTCTAAGTAAAGGATTAAAGAGAAAAATTATCAAGTAAAAATCACATAAGTTGACGAAAAACATACGGAAAACAATGACTCAAGTAAATAAGATTATCAAAAAACCACCCCAAAAATCCCAAAAGATATTAAAAAGTAGGTTTTTATCACTGCCAAAATGAAAAAGGAAAAGTTAAACTCACTGAAAAGAAAAAGAACAGACTAAATACACCGATCCTAAAGGTTATGATACAACTTTTTCTGACTATTCTCCGTCGTAGGAACAGAACAATGACTAGAATCTTCTTTTCTAAAGTCGAATAGTGACAGTTCATATAATAATCGACACCCAGACAGTATATACCGGAAATAAGATAACTCCATGTAGGGGAGAAATTGACCAAACAGTTTCAAAAATAATATTGATCTGCGTTTAAGACATTTTTATGAAAAGACGTAGACAACTCTACTGACACACTAGAAATAGAATGTAAAACAATTACACCGTATAGTGTAACTAAAAACACCCATAACTCGGTAATGACGTAGGGATCTTATTTAGAGTCAACTGGTACCCCATACCAGGAAAATAACAACTTAAACCGGACGATTATAAAACAACTCGTACAAAGTTAAGTCAAGTCATCAAGTCAGTACAGGTTGAGAAACGTTGGGGTACCTGAAGTCGTGTGGTCCGTGAGGGTAGGTAGTGGTTTAGGACTTCAAAGGGTTTGAGTACTGGTAGTTCAGTTACTACGGTAGGTGGTAGAGTAGGAGACGGTAGGGGAAGAGGAGGACGGAAGTTAGAAAGGATCGTAGTCCCAGAAAAGTTTACTCAGTCGAGAAGCGTAGTCCACCGGTTTCATAACCTAAAGTCGAAGTTGTAGTCACGAAGGTTACTTGTGAGTCCTGACTAGAGGAAATCCTACCTGACCAACCTAGAGGAACGTCAGGTTCCTTGAGAGTTCTCAGAAGGGGTTTTGGTGTCAAGTTTTCATAGTTAAGAAGTCCCGAGACGAAAGAAATGTTAGTTGAGAGTGTAGGTATGTACTGGTGACCTTTTTGATATCGGAACTGGTCTACCTGGAAACAACCGTTTCATTCAAGAGACGAAAAATTATACGATAGATCCAACCAGTATTGAAAGGAAGGTTCCTCTTTCGCAGAAAATTAAAGTACCGACGTCAGTGGTAGACGTCACTAAAACCTCGGGGGTTTTAAATTCAGTCGGAGATAAAGGTGACAAAGGAGTAGATAAAGGGTACTTCATTACCCTTACCTACGGTACTAGAATCAAAAGACTTAAAACTCTAAATTCGGTTGAAGAAGTGAGAGGAGAAAGTGAAAGTAGTTCTCCCAGAAATTAAGAAGAAGTGAAAGACGGTATTCCCACCACAGTAGACGTATAGACTCCAATAACTATAAAGAGGACCATTAGAACTATGGTCGAACACGAAGTAGGTAGGGTCCCAGGAGTACTACATGAGACGTATATTCAATTTATTCGTGTCACTGTTATATGTCGGTATTGTATGAGGAAAGGTCAAAACCTTGGTCAGACAACAAGGTACAGGTTAAGGTTGATAACGAAGGACTGGACGTATGTCTAAAGAGTCCTTCGTCCATTCCATCAGACCATAGGGTAGAGAAAGTCTTAAGGGGTGTCAAATAACACTCGGTGTGTCAGTTTCCGAAACCGTATCAGTTATTTCGTCTTTATCAATAAAAAGACCTCGAGAGAACGAAAAAACTACTAGGTCACCTACAACCGTTAAACTACAGACCAAGGAGACGGAAAAGATTTTGGTCGAACTTATAGACGTTCAAGTGCCAAGTGTATAACGACTTTGGACCGAACCTCTTAAAACTCGTAAAGAAATAATCGTACACTCTACTCACGTTAACATGTCATCAAACTCGTAAAAAACCGTAACACAAAGAAACCCTAACCTCACTTTTGACTGGAAAAAGTAAGGACACCGGTACGACTCAAAAGGTTTAAACGACCGTATAACTCACGTCGTGAAAGTGTCGGAGTAGAAAATTCTAAGCTTTATCGAGTTGATCTTAAGGTAGTGGAGGTGTTCGAAAAAAGAATCTCTACGAAGGATTCCGGGTAAACTGAAGTGTAAGTCCTACAGACCGAGATCCACTCACTAGTGTAGTAGTACTAATAGACCCAGGACTTCTAGAAAAAACATGTCAAGAAGACACGTAAGAACGGTGGAGAAGAATTATAGAAGACGAAGACAATCCAGGTATGGTAAAGACAAGAAATAGTTCGGGTAGAAACGTAATTTACAAGGGAACCATAGAGATTAAAAGAACTTCTCTAGAGGTCAGAAAGGGTAAGATAACAAAAGGAGAACAAAGAAACGTGACTAGTGACTCCTTCCGAGAGAATAGGGAGGAACGATCAGAAACCTTGAGACGTAAGTTTACCCATATAGAAAGGGAAAGAGGAAACGAAAAGTGAAGAGAAGAAAGTGTCGATAAACATTCGGGAGGAGTCTGTTGGTAAAACGGAAAAACGTAAAGAAAAAGAAGCCCTACCAGAACCAGGGAGAGAGGACATGTTACAGTGCATGTCACAGTATCAAGTAGTCAGTGAGATAGTCTAGATGAGGGAATTTAGATAAAGATTGAAGGTGACATATTAGAATACCCTAAACTAAATCCAGTATGGACTAACCAGATCACCAAAAGGGTGAAAGAAGTTAAATTCAGACTCAAACCGTTATTACTCAAGTACTAGACTCGGTGTCAGTCGAGAGCCAGAACAAAAACGACTGACATATCTCGAAGAGGTAGAAACCGACGTTTCGTATCTTAGTCAGACTAAAGTCACAACCGGTAGACCACTATAGGTACACATCTCAGAAGAGAACACAACAATCCTTTCCCACAAACAATACTGGTCACACAAGAGGATCTTTTTGAGATAATCGGAAACAGAACGAAGTAAGACATGAGGTTCCGGTTTAAAAGGACAATGAGGTCCACAAAGAACTGAAGGATGAAAACGTAGGGTCAGGGGATATTACTTTTCCTGTAGAAAACCCCGACAACAAGATCTTCCAGAACATCCAGAAGTATCTTGGGAAGTTGAAGTTGAAGAATTCACAACGACCAGTCCCGTATCTGACTTAATGACACTATAACTTACCAAACGGAACCTTTACTTGTCTCTAGTAAGACAACAAAAACTCTAACGTAGGTTCATGACGGAAAACCTGAGAAAACAACTGGTACTACCGATGAGGTAAAGGAGATTCCCTAAGGACGGGTATCATCATCTATATTACCAGTAGACTCAATTTAAGTGGGTAGGGTCAGATAGAATTAAACAACTAAGGATCTTACAGCTACAAGTGAGATCGGCAGAGGACAAACTGGTGAAGGTTAAACGGAACTAAGTACCTGGATTATAAGGTCCAAGATTACGTTATTACGAGAAATGTCGTACAAATGTAGATACAATTGGTCCCTATAACTGGACGTTGAAAGAAAAGAAAACCCCAGGAATAGACCAAAAACAAAGACTCAGTACAACCGGAGTATTTTAATCAAAATCTAACCTAGTAAGAAAAGATAAAAAACTTTCTTGAACTCTTCTTAAGTATAATTAAAAAGAACTTTATAAACAATCTTAAGTGGTCACTTCGGTAGTACAGCACCCATAAACAACTCTCTACAAAACTGATGACTAAGTTATAGGAATGAACTTTAACCATTTGTTGTTGTTGTTTTCTTCTTTATCTGTTGTTATGTTGTTATAATTTCCTAAATTATCAGGTAGAAAGAAATTACTTATCTGGTACATCTGGTTTTATTTCTAGTTATTCTTTTATAGCCAGAATTATTGTACAATATGTTCTATGTGAGTTTTCTGTATATGTTTTTTAAGACAAACTTTCGTTGTCTTACGTGTAGAAGAGTTCTCATATAACCTCTTCCGTTACCGTTGGGTGAGGTCATGAGAACGGACCTTTTAGGGTACCTGTCTCCTCGGACCACCCGACGTCAGGTACTCCAGTGATTCTCAGTCTGTGCTGACTCGCTGAAGGGAAAGTGAAAAGTGAAAGTACGTAACCTCCTTTACCGTTGGGTGAGGTCACAAGAACGGACCTCTTAGGGTCCCTACCCCCTCGGACCACCCGACGGTAGATACCCCAGCGTGTCTCAGTCTGTGCTGACTTCGCTGAATCGTCGCCATCGTCATCGTCGTCTTTAACCAAATAAATTTGAAAGATATAAAGTACTAAGACAAACCATTCAAAGACAAAGATCCGATAAAAATTTAAAAAAAGAAGATTCAACAGGTCAAACAACCGTATATTGACAAGTATCATTAGAAAATACTAGGAAATAACATAGGAGACATCATAGTCACTATTACAGGGGAGAAATTGAAACCTAAATACTCAGGACGGAGACAAAGAGTCACTTAGATCGATTCCAAACAGATAAAACAAATCGAAAAATTTGTCGGTCAAGGATTAAAATAACTAAAAAAATAGTACAGAAATCAGAGATAAAGTAATAAAAGTGAGGTGAAAACAAAGGAAAAGATGATTGAAAATCTGATCAAAAAGAAAAAGATCAAGGGACTCCACACTTCAATACACAAATAGACTCTACAAAGAACTACATCCGTATATAGTTATCTTTGAAAGGACAATTTGATGAAAACCACGTCGGGTATTAAAACCATATAGTACAAAATTAAACAGAGTTCAATACCAAAAGAAAAATAAAAAGAAACTGGGTAACCAATAAGTGATTGTACAACATATTAGAAGTGTATAAACACTTCTTAATAGGACCATTAATAAAAATCAAAGTATTACACCAGTTTTTTCTAATACTAAAATTTAGATAATTCTATAAAAACACCGGATTCTATATTAAATAAGACCTCTTACATGATATATGAGAACGACGACGACGATTCAGTGACGTCAGTACAGACTGAGACACGTTGGGGTACCTGCCGTCGGGTGGTCCGAGGGGGTAGGGACCCTAAGAGGTCCGTTCTTGTGACCTCACCCAACAGTAAAGGAAGAGGTCACGTACTTTCACTTTTCACTTTCACTTCAGTGAGTCAGTACAGACTGAGAATCACTGGAGTATCTGACGTCGGGTGGTCCGAGGAGACAGGTACCCTAAAAGATCCGTTATCATGACCTCACCCCACGGTGACGGAAGAGGTTATATAAGAACTCTTCTACATATAAGACAACGAAAATTTGTATTAAAAAACATATACAGAAAACTCACATGGAACATATTGTACAATAATTCTGGTTATAAAAGAATAACTAGAAAAAAAAAAAAACAGATGTACCAGATAAGTAACTTCTTTCTACCTGTTTTTTAGGGAATTATAACAACATAACAACGGATAAAGAAGAAAACAACAACAAGTCAGTGGGTCAGTACAGACTGAGAAACTCTGGGGTACCTGACGTCGTGTTTATCCGGAGGGACAGGGAGTGGTAGAGGACTTCAAACGGGTTCAAGTACAGGAAACGTAGCACTACCACTACGGTAGGTCGGTAGAGTAGGAGACTGTGGAAGAGGAAGACGGGAGTTAGGAAAGGTCGTAGTCCCGGAAATTTTTACTCAGTCGACAACCGTAGTAAAGAGGGAAATCCAGACAATTATGAACGAAATTAGAAATTCACGAGGCTAAAATCCATATTTATAAATGTTTAGGATGTCGAAGAACAAGTTAACTGGACAAATAATAACTCATTTCCGAAAATAATGTCAGAAACAGAATTTTAGATAAAAAAGGAGAAAAAGAAGTAAAAGGAAGAGAAAGAGTATATACGTAATCTATTTTGTCAGAGAATAATCAGAAAAACAGAATTTAAGAATAATAATGTCAGAAACAGAATTTTAGATAGAAAAGGAGAAAAAGAAGTAAAAGGAAGAGAAAAGAGTATATGCGTAATCTATTTTTGTTGGTGAAGGAGGTCGGAACTTCCTCATCGGAGTATGTCTACTAGTCGGAACAGGATGGAGAACTAACAGAGAGTTTCAAGACTAATGGGTTCTTCGGTTGAAGTAAGGATTACCGAGGGGTATCAACTTCCACACGTTTCCTCCTCAAATCAACCGTGGATCTAAGTTCGACTGATCTTTGGTCTGAGAGTATCTCGTCCAATATTTCATACGTTTATACCGAAATTCTCCATTTGGTACTTTACCGTACAGACAGAGAAGGGTGACGTAACTCGAGATCCCATTGTCAATTCTTGACAAAATAACAAACAATGGTAGGACAACTTAGACTCTTGTGTTTCAGGATGATCGGTGGTTTAGATGCGACAGTTCCCTACACAGAAGATCCACCGTCGGTGTTTTTGGTCCTGTGGCCTATACATGTGTTCAAGGAAAGAGTCTCTATGGTTGTGGGACCCAGTCCCGTTTCCCCCTCGTGTTTATAGTGTGAGTAGACAGAGGGGTTAGAGACCTCTCCTATCATGATTCAGGAAGTTAGACATAAATTAATATTTGGTAGTTCGGTGTAGATCTTTCTATTCGAAAGTGTCTTTCTAAGTCTCACATAAAATCAGATGATAGAGACACGACACGAATTTTTGACAAAGAGGTGACCGATGTCACGAGACCCTGAACGTTTGTATCTGGGACGACCGGTGGTCTCGGTCCACTGGTTGTCTACAAGGGACCCACCTTCGACGTCTTTCCCCCGTGGTCTACACCCATGTTCAAGGAAGGGTTCTATATAACCACTACCCGTCACTCCGTCTTTTTCTTCTACTTCCATAATGGATGAGGGGTTCCAGGTTTACTAGAGACAAGTAAAGGTTCCGTTAATAGTGTCATTAGGTTCAGATACGGGGTTGGTCATTGCGACTTCTTCGACTTCAACTTACCAAGATACTTCTGGATGTTGTGGAAAATCTTGATTGTGGGTTTTTTCCACAGGAAAAGTAATATCCCCTGACCTTACGTTTTCATCCTTCAGTTCTTTGTGGACCTCATTGTCCGTTTAAACCGGAACCTTACACCTTACTTCGTCCCGTTTCTGATTATCTCAAAACAGTTCTTTTACGTGACCAGTATCGTTTGTGGGAGAACGTTGCTGTGTTCTCTTCTGAGATGTGTACCTGTAGTGGTCTACCAGTTGTGACTTTAGTCTAACTAATATAAGAAACGTCGGTTTCTACCTCTTCGAGATATGTCAGTTGTTTTTGTTCTGGTCCTCGACTGACACCGAGTCTAGGACTTGAGGAATAATGGTTTCAGTCTGACTTGAACTTCTTTTGTCCCTTTTGGTGATCTAGTAAGTCCATACTGGATTTAGTTTAGGGAATACTAATATGTCACCTTCACTCCTTATCTAAATTCCCGGGTCTAGACTATCTATCTCACGGACTACTTGATACGTACTTCCAAGCACTGTAACATGTCCTCTGTCCCTAGTTCTGGTAGGGGTACCTTTTCTTTACGATTTTTCGTTTTACCGACAGACCCCTCCGGAATGTTTATCGACACTTTTCTTCTCCGCGTTTTTAGTTTCCTCTTTTCCTTTCTATATTCGTAAACTTATGTCTCAAGGTTTCTTATCGTTCTTCTCTATCTTTCGGAAGGAGTCATGTAGTTCGGACACATAACAGTGGGACGAATAAATTGAATATACGTTTCATGTAGTACTCTTTGCGACCTGACCTCCTTTATGTTCGACCTTAGTTCTAACGGTCCTCTTTATAGTTGTTGGAGTCTATATGTCTACTGTGGTGGGAATACCTTCTTTCACTTCTCCTCGATTTTTCGGAGAACTACTTTCACTTTCTCCTCTCACTTTTTCAACCGAATTTCGAGTTGTAAGTCTTTTGTTTCTAGTACCGTAGGTCAGGGTAGTGAGGTACCCTTTGTCTACCCCTTTGTCACAGTGTGAAATAAAACCCCCAGAGGTTTTAGTGACGTCTACCACTAACGTCGGTACTTTAATTTTCTGTGAATGAGGAACCTTCTTTTCAATACTGGTTGGATCTATCGTATAAGTTTTCGTCTCTGTAATGAAACGGCTGATTCCAGGTAGATCAGTTCTGATACCAAAAAGGTCATCAGTACATACCTACACTCTCAACCTGACACTTCTTCCGACTCACGGCATCTTAACTACGAAAACTTGGCACCACAACCTCTTCTAAGAACTCTCAGGGAACCTGACGTTCCTCTAGGTTGGTCAGGTAAGATTCCCTCTAGTTGGGACCCTAAGGAAACCTTCCTTACTACGATTTCGACTTTGAGGTCATGAAACCGGTGGAGTGCGCTTCTCAACTGAGTAACCTCTTCTGAAACTACGATCCTCCCTAACCCCCGTCCTCCTCTTTCCCTGGTGGATCCTACTCTACCGACCTAGCGCAGTGACTGAACTACCTGCACTCAGACTCACTTGAGGCCCTCAACCACTACCTGTCCCTCCGGACCGTACGACGCTAAGTACCCCAGTGTTTCTCAGTCCGTACTTCTCACTGACTTGACTTGGCTTCCAGAAACCTCTCCCAGAAACCCTCATCCAGGAATGTTCATAAAAACCAATCTTCAGACGAGAGTCTAGTATCAATACTTCCATTCGTTTATCTTGAGAAAGTGTCCTTCTGTCTCGTAAAAAGTTAGTCGACGGAGTCGAGACCTGGAACCCTCATCGGTTTATTCAGACACGTTCGGGAGTTCGCAACAAAGAGTGATCTCGGAACACCCCGAACACCTGTCTAATCAAAAGTTTCGATCTACAAAACCCCTGAGTAGAGAATCCTAGTCCTGAATTTCAACCCTACGGACTATGTCTCAAGTTTAGTCATCGAGGAGTCCCTCTCTGTCCCCGAAGGGACTATCGAGTCAACCATTTCTTAGGAGGACGTTACGTACTCTCGAGCCAAGTCAAAGACCCAGCTCGTCTAGGAGACCTCTTCCTTATCCGATAGGTGAGGTCATAAGAACCCGAAAGGAACACCGAGTCGACCATTTCTTAGGTGGACGTTATACCCTCTGGACCCAAGCTAGGGACCCAGCCCTTCTAGGGGACCTTTTCTCTTTCTGATGGGTGAGGTCATATGACCGGACCTCTTAAGGTTGACTCACTTAAAGTGAAAGTGAAAGAAAAGTCTCTTTGTGACTGAACACTCAAGAGAAGGTGAACATCCAGAGGTCCGGTCCCACCCCTAATGTTACTCTGACATAGAGTCGGAGAGGCTGGATAAATTCACACTCCCAAAGAGTAAACGGGTTACACATCCTTAACGAGTGGATCAAAAGTCCAAAGAAAGTCTCCTTTAAAAAGATGTACATAGACATCTTCACCGTACAGTCATTCTTTTAGTCAAATCCTATGAGGATGTACCGGTAGAACTTGATGTTGACGACCGTGGTCCGAAAAATTCAAAATACAGTACTAATAATTTATTTATCAAGTCAAGTCAACGAGTCAGCACAGGCTGAGAAACGCTGGGGTACTTAACGTCGTGCGGTCCGGAGGGATAGGTAGTGGTTGAGACCCTCAAGTGAGTCTGAGTGCAGGTAGCTTAGTCACTACGGTAGGTCGGTAGAGTAGGAGACAGCAGGGGAAGAGGACGGGAGTTAAAAAGGGTCGTAGTTCCAGAAAAGTTTCCTCAGTCGAGAAGCGTAGTCCACCGGTTTCATAACCTCAAAGTCGAAGTTGTAGTCAGGAAGGTTACATGTGGGTCCTGACTAGAGGAAATCCTACCTGTTCAACCTAGAGGAACGTCAGGTTCCCTGAGAGTTCTCAGAAGAGGTTGTGGTGTCAAGTTTTCGTAGTTAAGAAGACACGAGTCGAAAGAAATATCAGGTTTAGAACGTGGGTATATACTGATGACCTTTTTGGTATCGGAACTGATCTACCTNGTCGAAGTTGTAGTCAGGAAGGTTACATGTGGGTCCTGACTAGAGGAAATCCTACCTGTTCAACCTAGAGGAACGTCAGGTTCCCTGAGAGTTCTCAGAAGAGGTTGTGGTGTCAAGTTTTCGTAGTTAAGAAGACACGAGTCGAAAGAAATATCAGGTTTAGAACGTGGGTATATACTGATGACCTTTTTGGTATCGGAACTGATCTGCCTGGAAACAACCGTTTCATTACAGAGACGAAAAGTTATACGATAGATCCAACCAATATTAAAAAGAAGATTCCTCATTCGTAGAAAATTAAAGTACCGACGTCAGTGGTAGACGTCACTAAAACCTCGGGTTTTTTATTTCACACTGTGACAAAGGTGACAAAGAGGTAGATAAAGGGTACTTCACTATCCTGGTCTACGGTACTAGAAACAAAAGACTTACAACTCGCAATTCGTTCTTTGTCATTTTGTTCGTTATTATCTGAAGACACCAAAAATACGAAGACCACTAGTGTCTTCTCTTTGTAGTGTCAACACTCGTTGAAGATTCTCATATTTTATAAAAAATAATCAACACATGGTCTTACTCGGAAACTGAGACGGAGACTTCTAATCGACGTCCAGGAAGGTTTCTGGACCTTAATCTATATTTGAAACCGTTGATAATTTCTACAGTATTCGTAGACAGAGACAAATGAGTATCCTAGTCCTTTTCATCCCTCATTTATAATCTCAAGAAACTTTGGATCCCGTCTTCTTTAGTACTCTCTCTAAGATCAACGAGACCAATAAAGTTTAGGGAACCGGACCGAGTCGATGTAGAGTCCGTCCGTTTGTATCTCTTACATACCAACATTAATGACTTAGTGACACCCATTAGTATCCCTTTGGTACCTTTTGTCCTCTCCACGGCCCTCTGACTTCTTACCTTTCACAACGAGGTCAAAAGTCTTCTCCTTCAATCTAAATAACTTAATGTCTAGTGTCCCGACTGTTTTTAGGATCTTCCCTATACAAAAATTTTTCTTATAGACTTGTAAATCTTTTCCTTGTACTTCTGGTCTTAATCTTACCGAAGTAGTTCTTGTCCAGTGACGTCTGATTGTATTTAAAGGGGTGGTGGGGGGGTTTGATAAAATGGTTTTTTATAGAAAATAGGTAGGTTTTTAAAAGGGACCCCCGAAAGGTATTTTTTACGTAACTTCATCTGGGTCAGTTCATAATAGTAACTTTTATCATTTACGATCTTATCTTTTATTTAAAGAGATTAAAAAAACGAAAGACTTTAAAATGTAAAAAAATAAAATGTCAATAAAATGTCAAATAAAATAAAATCAATAAAAATAAATAAATAAATAAAATAACTTCCTATTAACGAAATATCTTAAAACGACAAAAGACAGTTCGGAGCTATACTTAGTCGGTACGACGACGACGATTCAGTGAAATCAGCACAGACTGAGAATCGTTGGGGTACCTGACGTCGGGTGGTCCGATGAGGCAGGAACCCCAGAGGTCCGTTCTCATGACCTCACCCGACGATAACGGAAGAGGTACTTAGTCGGTATCCATATGTATATAGGAGAGGGAAACTTGGAGGAAGGGTAGAGGGAGAGGGTAGCGTGGGGAGATCCAACTATGTCTCGGGGACAAACTCAAAGGACTCGGTATGTCGTTTAAGGACAACCGATAGAATGTATACCATTACATTCAAAGGTACAATGAGAAAGGTATGTAGAGTAGGAGAGGAGACGGGTACAGGTATTCAGACAAGAGATACAGACGAAGAGGTGACAACGGGACATTTATTTGAGAAGTCATGGTAAAAAGATATAAGATATATATACGTAATCTTATACCATAAATAGAAAGAGAAAGACTGAGTGAAGTGAGACATTTTATCCAAGTAGTTGGAGTAATCTTACCTGAGTTTATATAAGGGAAAATACCAGTACATAACTACACTCTCAACCTGACAGTTCTTTCGACTCTCGGCTTCTTAACTACAAAAACAAAAACAAAACAAAAAAAAAAAACGGTCTGTCCTGTTTAAATAAATTTTTAGGTACGATTCTATATAACAAGTATTTTGTTTTTATTTCTCTAAGAATTTTTGAAGGTTTTTCTTTTCCGTAACAGACCTTGGGAGAATGTGACAACCACCCTTACGTTTGATCATGTCGGTGATACCTCTTGTCACACCTCTAAGGAAATTTTTGGACCTTTATCTTGACGGAATACTGGGTCGTTAAGGTGACGACCCGTATGTGTGGCTCCTTTGGTCTTAACTCTCTCTGTGCACATGGGGTTACAAGTAGCGTCGTGACAAATATTATCCGTCCTGTACCTTCGTTGGATCTACAGATAGAAGTCTACTTACCTATTCTTTCGACACCATGTATATGTGTTACCTCATAATGAGTCGGTAATTTTTTTGACTACGAAAACTTGACACCACAACCTCTTCTGAGAACTCTCAGGGAACCTGACGTTCCTCTAGGTTGGTCAGGTAGGATTTCCTTTAGTCAGGACCCACAAGAAACCTTCCTGACTACGATTTCGACTTTGAGGTCATGAAACCGGTGGAGTACACTTCTCAACTGAGTAACCTTTTCTGAGACTACGACCCTTCCTAACCTTCGTCCTCCTTTTCCCCTGTTGTCTCCTATTCTACCGACCTACCGTAGTGGCCTCAAACGCACTTGAGGCCCTCAACCACTACCTATCCCTCCGGACCGCACGACGTCAAGTACCCCAGCGTTTCTCAGTCTGTGCTGACTCTCTGGCTTGACTTGACTTGTGGTCGAAAGAAAACGAAGGATAAACGTACCTTATATAAAAAGGTAGGAGAGTGAAAGTCAGATATACACAGAAATCCAGACTTGACCCAAAGAATATCTGTCGTATATATGCCCGGAACAAAAACATATGTAAGTCGGTCAGACACAGAAAACCAACCTCGTAAATTAGATGAATGTAAGTTTCATTAACTATATACACAAGGATAACGGTATAAGAATTAACAAACCCCAACTAAAACATCTAGAAAAAAGAAGAAACCATAAAGAACTGATATATTCAGGGAAATTGTAAACAACATTTAGACCAAACCACCATGACTTAAGAGAATCGAAAACGAACAGACTTCTCGAAAAATAAATGGGTAGTTGAAACTTTCTCTACGAACGATCCATGTCATTAGAACTAACGTCTAAAAAGGGAAAGTCATGAAATTTATATAGGACGGTAAGGGAAGACAGGACGTCTCAAAGACGGTTTTCTAGTTGACAATTCGTATACCCCAAAGGGAACATACAATGGACAACGAAGAGGGAACGACGAAAATTATAAAAAAGAAACACAAATCAGAAACAATAAAACCAATCATACACAGAACCGCACAAAGAGGAACCCAAATAGGACTTACCCTGGGAAACACGGAGAACCTGAACTAACTGATAAAGAAAAAGGTGTCACTCCTTTAAAAGTTGGTATTAGAGAAGTTTTAAAAAGAGTATGGGAAAGAAAAAGAGAAGAAGACCCTGTGGATATTAAGCTTACAACCACGTAAACTATACCCGGGTCTCCAGAGACTCTGACAGGAGTCGAGAAAAGTAAGAAATAAAATAAGACAAGAAGTCTTCAATAAAGGTGGTAAAATAGAAGGTCGATTGACTAATTAAGAAGACGAAGTCTATAAGACGATAACCAAGGAAGATCTCCTAAAAATTAAAGTCACTCACACAACAAACAGAGACATACAAATAAGAAAGTAAGAAGATCCAGAAACAATTAACTAAGAATGTAAAAGAGGTAAAACAAAAGTTCCAAAGACTAGTAGAAATGGTAGTAATAAGACTTGAGAAATAGTCCATTAAAAGGTTAAAGGAGAAGTAAATAAACCCGAAGACACAAAGATCAGAAAAGGAAGTAAACACGTCATAAAGAGACGGAAAAGTTAAAAAAAATTCAATAACACAAACTCCAAAGGAAAAGGGTCCGAAGGTCTTTTCAACTTAAGAAACGAACTTATTTCAACTTAAGAAAGAAGGAAAACCAAAGACGGGAGGATTTCAACCAGGTCACCAAACACACTCGAAGTATATCCCACTCTAAACACGACTCAAAAACAAACAAACAAACGAACAAAAAGGAGACTACCCACTCCACCATTAGGACAGACGACTACTGACCCAAACACAAAAACAAAACAAAGAACAAATCTACTTCGTAGGATGTGTCCCACAATGACTATCTACCTACTACGGTCCAGAACATAAGTTCACCAAAGAAAATATACTCCAGAGTGATAGACTATGAGGGATCCCAATCAAGAGACCATCAGATCTCAGAACCTCAGTCATGAGGATGAGGTTTCCGAGTCCTTGCTTCTAAGGTGTTCACCAAACAATACCGTAACTCTAATTTTGTTTATAGGTTTTTATTCTTTGGTTTCTACTTGGGGTCTGTTTACCGTCAATGTTTTAATCCGTTTATTATTAATTTTATTACCTTATATGTGTATATATATATGTGAGTACTCGTTTCACTTTTGTCAGGTTGTTTTTATTTCATATCATCTAAATAGACCGTTTGTTTCCTTTATTTTTTAATATAAATGGTCAATTCTTGTTATGATTGAATTCGTGTTTAACCTTTTGTTTTGATTTCGTTCCGAGGTTCAACCACTATTTCGTCACTTTTGTTTGATTGTTTATAAAACTCTCCTTTTCTTTCTTCTTTCTTATCTATACGTTTTAATTTATCTCCATCTACTTCTAAATATATTTCTAATTGACGTTCCCCTTTTCTTGTCATCCTTTCCGTTTGTTTCCTTATTTACATCTTTTTATATTATCCAAAAATTTTTAATTTTAATATTTTGTCTCTTTTCTCTTTTTTCTCTTCTTACTTTTTTCCCATGTCAATAAAATTAAGATTAAAATCATTCGTTACTGTAAAATATGTTTATCGATACACGGAAGAAGATTATATTTTTAATAAAAAAGAGGAGTCCACCAAATAATGTAGAGTGTGAACAAAGAGAATACAGGACTTCGTCCGGTATTCTCTCTTTTTTTCGACTATTGGTGTTGGTCATGATTTGTATTAAGAATTGACATAGAATGTATTTACTCTATGTATCTAAAAACGAAAATTCACAACTTGAAATAACACAAATAAAAAATCGAAATAACCCCATATTAACTGTTTTAACATTATATAAATTTCCCATGTTACACTATCAAATTATATACATATGTAACATTTAACTAAGGGTATTAGTTTCTCATTTATATTAAAGACATCAAAACCTTAGATCGGGAATGATCCGGACGATAAAATGTTTTCGACATTCTGGGTCTTACCGTCAAGAATGTTAGAGTTGTTACTTGTATTAAACGGACACAACATTACAATTTCTCCGACTGATTGGCATTAAATTCCTAATCTGTTTTGATCTTCCTATCAATGACATTACATAATATCTTAATTCTGAAATTTGTCAGTTGTCCAACCTTATTACTCGGTTTAACTTGTTTTACTTAAACTTTCCCCTTTTATTTTTTTATTTTGAGGAAAACTCGTAGATAAGTTTAACCCATGAAACCTAAGTTGTAGAGTAAATTGTCCTTGTTTACAATTCGAAATATAATCTTAGTCTGTCGTCTAAATTTTACCCCGACCACTTTGAAGTCAAAAGTACGTAGAATAGAAGTATCTGAGAAAGGTTCCGACGGGGAAACCCGGGGTTACAATCACAACGGTTTATTTATGTCCTACAGGTCAATTCAAATTTGAAGTCTATTTATCACTTATTAAAAAACTAAACGGGGTTTATAACGTCCGTAAGATATAAAAATAACCCAATCGGTTTTTCAAGTAAACCCAAACAAACTTTATAGGTTATAAACGATCAATTTAGGATGTGTCCCTTCTTATTGATGGGGTCTAACCCCTCAGTAGGAGAGACGGGATAACCATCAGAATCTAGGTATCTACTCCAAATGTTCACTGGTCTAGATGGAGTCGTAGAAGGTTCGGGGTCACTATTAGGACAGGGTCTTCCTGGAGTTTCTCAATAAATCCGAGAGACTACGGTTCCTTTTCGTGTACTTACTTTAAGACAGGACTAGGAGTGAACTCCGAACAACTATCTAAATACTCTAGTACTTCCATGTGGTGTAGGAGGGGACGGGTGTTGTCCTAAGCACCTTCTCCACGTTGTCCTTTGTCGTCATCGATCCTGAACCTCTTGGATCTTTGACTTCGACGGTTACTGTAGGTCTAACTCTAGTTTACGAGGTTAGTAGGCTCCTAGACGGGACAATTCATCACGGTAGAGTCACTTTAACCTCGACCCCAAGGTACCCATCGTAATAGTCAGTACTCGAGATTTCGACTCCCTTTACAGTGATTTGGTAGTAATGAAATTTTTATTTGAACTGACTGGTAGGATTCCTTTCTGACCTAATCAAAAAATAAGAGAGGAAACTTTTGTAATACTTTGACGACACTATCCTATATTGTTGGTTTCTTATATGTTGGTTTTGTCTTTTTTCATCAAATCTTCATACAGTCCTCAATTAAATAATTTTAATATTAATTAAAAGACCTAAACACTATAAAGATTCTAAACAGGTAGTAAATACATAAACATCAAATAATATTAAAAATTTTAAATCTATATTAAAAGTTTAATTATACAGAGATTAAAAATAAGTGTTACAGTATACGAAAGGAGAATTTTCCGGAAGTTTCAATATATTCGAAATTCGGGGTGTTTTCAACCCAGTCAGGAACTTACCTTATTTAATTGTCTCATTTCGTTTTATGATGTCGATTTCCTCTCTTACTTGTTTCACTTTTACCTATTGGTCGTACGCTCTCAGATAATCATACAAAGTTCAAGTAACGATTATTACGATTGACTATTCTCGAAAGTTTCACGTTCATGATACATTTCTCGAATTGAGTGTCGTAAAAACGTAAAGTAGTCGTACTATGACCCTCTTTTCGTCAGATATTCATGTTAGAGGTTCCACCTCTCTTTGACTCCGAATTTTTAGTTCATTAAAAGAGTCCAATATGTAGATAAGTAACGACATCTATTTTAGGTTTCACTCCAATGGTTTTATTATGCGAAAGAAGAGAAGAAGAGTAAGTGGAAGGAAAGAAAATGTGGTCTTTTTTTTGTTAAAAAACTCGTTAATTATGACCCTGTAGTTATAAGTACAAGAGGAAATAGTCAATCGTAAAGATAACTCATAAATGGTACATTTCATTGAGTCTTCAATGGAATTTGCGGTTTCATAAATGTCCGTGTAAATTCATAGAAAATAAAGCGAACATATATCGTTTCGGTAATCAGTGAGAAGTTTTTACATAACAGGGTCCTCTTTAAGACCCTAAAACAAAAAAGTGACCTTTCCTGACAGAATGTCGGTAGAAACTACTCTCTTAACGGACAGACTCTTACCTCCGTCATACCACTCATTCACTCGGTTTTCTCCCCACTTAGGTCGAGGGTCACCACAGGAGACCCGATAAGTTCGATTCACTCTACTTTTACAAGGATAAACGGACTAGGTCCAACCTTACCTAAAAGACAGTAAATGTAGATCTTCTTAAGACTGTCTATGTTCAAAGGATTCTCCTTTTACTGATAAGACCTTAGTCATCACCAAAAACGTCGGTCACCTTATCTCACTTCGATCGATAAAAACACAAATTTAGAAAAGATGTTTAAAATTTTGAATCTAGTCTAGACATGTCAAATCCAGTCCAGTTGTTTTCGTTTAAGTCACTGAATTATGACCAGTGAGGGAGCGACAGTGGAAGCGTATACGAACCTACCTCTACTGTGGACCTTTCGTGTACGTAGAAGGTACTTCGTGGACTACGTTTCCGTCCTCCTTCCCGAAAGTCATCCCTAACCCACTACCCCTGCTCCGTATTAGAGTAATCTCTATCGGTCTTACTACTCTTACTTTCTTTCCTTTCCTTGTGACTTGATTTAG
This sequence comes from Capra ibex, assembly GCA_006410555.1. Lineage (NCBI taxonomy): Eukaryota > Metazoa > Chordata > Mammalia > Artiodactyla > Bovidae > Capra > Capra ibex. Next base: position 391,542 of record SJYO01035280.1, read on the forward strand.
ACCTTCGTTTATAAAGACTTTTCCCTTTTTGTGTACTCTCGTTAATTCTTGTAGTTCCTTTCTTTACTGTGAAAAAACAAAATCATCATCTCCTGGATCTTCTGGGATTTCTTGAATATGTCCATTTTTTTTTTTTTTTCTTTCTTTAAATGTCTATTTGGTATCTAGTCTTTAATGTCCTTCTCCGATTTGAAGTTGACTGTTTCTTTTAAACGTCATTAATATTTTAGATACTTCATCTACGATACTTCTTAGTACGTCTGAAGTCCCAAAATTTTTTATGATTTGTTAATTTTTATTGTGTTATACCCCCGAAGGGACCACCGAGTGTCTAATTTTTAGGTGGTCGGTTACGTCCTCTGCACCTAAGGTAGGCACTGGTCCCTTCTAGGGTGTACGGAGCCTTGTTGATTCGGATACACGGTGTCGATATCTCGGACACGAGACCTCAACTCCTTGGTGTTGATGACCCGGGTGAACGACGTTGATGACTTCGGACTCGTGGATCTCGGGTACGAGTCGATGTACTCTTTGGACACGTAACGTTGATCTCTCACCGGGGGTCGACGGTGTTAATTTCTTTCGGGTACGTGTCGTTACTTCTGGGTCGTATCTATTTTTAATTGATTTATTCTTAAATTTTTTATTGCTCACTTCGTATATAATATAGTTCTAACAAACTTCTTAATCAAACTTTATTAACATAAAGTCAGATTTAACTGTTAACGTACTTTTAATGGACCGAGTCTCCATTTCTTATATGGACGGTTACGTCCTCTACACCCAAACTAAGGACTCAACCATTCTAGGGGACCTCTTCTTTTACCGTTGGGTGAGGTCATAGGAACGGACCTTTTAGGTTCCGTGTCTCCTCTGACACCCGATATCGAGTGTCCCAACGTTTTCTCGGTCTGTAATAAATCACTGATTTGTTAGTTTGTTTGTTTTTGGGTCAAGTAACTGTCCCAATGTGTTAAACCCTTTTTCTTTGTTCTTTCCGTTTCACTCGGTTTGTTCTTTCGGTACCTAACGTCTCGCTCCCCAATCACCGACCAGTTCCCAAAACCCGGTCTATTAGACTTTCTGGTTCCTAAAGAACTTTTTCTTGTTCTAAACGTTTGTAAAGTAAAAGATTACGGAAGCGAGACAACAGATTAGGGAAGTCGTACATCGAATTTGAAAAAGGAAACTCAAAACGGTTTATAATGTAAGTCTTGATAACACCAGTATACGATCTGTAAAATAGGGAATTGTGATTTCACGAGTTCACTGTTCCCCAGAACCTCGTTGTTTCCCAATTTGACTAGAACGTCCTTCTTACAACATTAGGGTTCTATAGAAGGGGGCCCACATATACGAGACATAGTAGACGAAGGGATAACCGAGCCACCATTTCTTAGTCGGACGCCTACGCCTTCTACCTCTTCTCCCCTACACCCAAACTATGGACTAGACCCTCATCCTTTACCGTTGGGTGAGGTGATAAGAACGGACGTCTTAAGGTACCCGTCTCCTCGGAACACCCGGGGGTAGATACCCCAATGTTTCTTAGTCTGAACTGACTCGTTGATTGTGTCTAAGTAGGGGAAAAGAACTATCAGTCACTCTGTCACCGATACTGACTTTGTCGATGTAAGACCGATGAAATATAAAATTTTCTACTTTCTCTAAAACGTCTATATTAGTTTAGGGTTTAGTCGAACTCAAGAAATTGTCCCTCTAATAGAAACTATCCAAACTGGATTAGTCTACTCGAAAATTTTTCCAACCCAAGAAGGACTTCTTCCCCTAATCTTCCCACTCTCTCAGCACACCGTAGAGTCACACACCTCCCTCGGTACACCGTCCCTGTACTCTTGTTGTGGTCCTTGATCCTCTCCAGGGGTCAGTTATCGGTGGTTCTTTTGACTCAGAACACAGGATGTTGAAGTTTCTTGATTCAAGATGGTCGTTAGACTTACCACAACCTTCGTCTACAGAAGGGCTCGGTCGAAGATGTACTTTTACGTCGACTGACTGTGGAACTAAGGTCCTGAATACTCCGGGAACACTCGTAGACCGATTTTACACGGTCTGACGAGGACTGGTTGCTCAACACTTTATTATCTAAACACAATAACAAGAATTCGTCGACTCAAACACCATTAAAGAAAGTGTCGATGTCTTTTGTCTATGTTAATCCTTTAAACCGATGATGACATAAAAAAAAATTAGAACAAAATAAACACCAATAGACATCGACGACCCCAATGATTTAACCCTGAATTTGTATATTATACCTACATATGCTCGGTACAAGAGATCACCTCAGAATCAACAGGGAGAGACTTGATGTATTTTTATACAGTCCTTTTCGACATATATTATTCGTATGCACTACACGAGGATCTTTACGTTACAAACAAAGCAAAAATAAGTCAACGAGTCAGTACAGGTCGAGAAACGCTGAGGTTCCTGACGTCGTGTTGTCCGAAAGGACATTAAGTGGTAGTGAGACTCAAACGAGTTTAAGTGCAGGTAACCTAACCAGTACGGTGGGTTGGTAGAGTAGGAGACAGTAGGATAGAGTAGGAGCGTAGGAAGAGGAGGACGGAAGTTAGAAGGTCGTAGTCCCAGAAAAGGTTACTCGGTCGGGAAACGTGGTCCACCGGTTTATAAACTCGAAGTCGAAGTCGTAGTCAGAAAGGTTTAGTCCTTAAGTCCTAACTAAAGGAAATCTTAACTGACCAAACTAGAGGAACGTCATGTTCTCTGAGAGTTTTCAGAAGAGATCGTGGTGTTAAACTTTCATAGTTAAGAAGTCAAGAGTCGGAAGAAATACCGGGTTGAGAGTGTAGATATATATTACTGACCTTTTGGACATTGAAACTGATATACTTACAGTCGTTTCACTACAGACACGAAAAATCATGTGACAGATCCCAACAGTGTCGTAAGGGAGGTTCCTCGTAGAAAATTAAAGTACCAACATCAGTGGTAGGCGTCACTAAAATCTCAGGTTCTTTTCTTTTAGACAGTGATGAAGATCGAAAAGGGGGTAGATAAACGGTACTTCACTACCCTGGTCTATGGTAGTAGAGTCAAAAAACTTGCAACTAAAAATTCGGTCGAAGAATGAGAGGAGAAAGTGGGAGTAGTTTTCCTAGAAATCAAAGAGAAGTGAAAGACGGTAATCTCACTATAGTAGATGGATAGACTCCAACAACTATAAAGAGGATTGTAAGAACTAAGGTCGAACCCTAAGTAGGTCGGATCGTAAAGTGTAATACGTGAGACGTATCTTGAATTTATTTGTCTCACAGTTATATATCGGAACGGCATGACAAAAGGGTTAGAGCTTGGTCACATAACAAGGTGTAGACCAAGATTGACAACGAAGAACTGGACGTATGTCCAAAGAGTCCTCCGTCCATTCTACCAGACCACGAGATAGAAAAATTCTTAAAGGGTGTCAAACAACCTTTGTATCAATTTCAGAAATCGCATCAGTTACTTCGTCTTGACTGATGAAGAAATAAAGTCAAAAATAACTTAAGGGAACGATAAAGATAATAGGTAGACTACCACCGTTAAATTAGAGACCAAGGAGAAGGAAAAGATTTAGGTTGAATATGTAGATCTTCAAGAGTCAAGTCCATGACAACTTTGGATCGAACTTCTTAAAACGTGTAATGTAACGATCGTACACTTTACTCGTGTTGACATGGTATCAAACTGGTAAGAAACCAAAACGGAAAGAAACCCTAACCTTACTTTTGACTGAAAAGGTCAGGACACCGGTGACGACTCAAAAGGTTTAAACGACCGTATAACTCCAGTCGTGAAAGTCTCGTAGTAGAAAATCCTAAACTTTATCGAGTAGACCTTAAGGTAGTGGAGGTAATCGAAACAAACATCATTACAAAGGATTCCAGATGAACTGAAGTGTGAGGTCCTACAGACTGAGATCCACTCGCTGTTGTAGTCGTACCAATGGACCCAGTAATTCTGGAAAAAACATGTCAAGAAGACACATAAGAACGGTGGAGAAGAATTAGGGAAGACGAAGACAATCCAAGAATGGTAAAGACTGGAAATACACGGGTAGAATCTTACTATATAAAGGAACCATAGAGATTAAAAGAATTCTCTAGAGATCAGAGGGTAAGATAACGAAAAACTGTTACTCCCACTTAGGTAAAGAAGATTCCCTAAGAACGGGTGTTATCTTCTATATTACCAGTAGACTTAATTTAAGTGACTTAGGACAGGTAAAATCAAGTCAACTAAAGTTTTTACAGCTACAAGTGAGAACGGTAGAGTACCAACTGGTGTAGGTTAAATGGAACTATGTCCCTGGATTATAAGGTCCAAGGATACGTTATAACAAGAAATGTCGTAGTCTGAAATGAACGTGGTGATCTGAGTAGGTGTTGACCCATAGTAAAGACGAAACTGAGTCGGAGTAGTAAGAAAGACCTCGAAAAAGAGGTGAGAAGGGGTCATCGTATAACTTGTGGACGGGTGGACCACCCCTCCGAGTAGAAGGTCACAGTATAGATAAACCGAAAAGTATGACAAGTACCAAAAGAGTTCAGTTCTTATGACTTCGTCAAACGGTAAGGGAAGAGGTCACCTGGGGCAGAATAGTCTTGAGAGATGGAACTACGGAGGTAGAACCTACCGGGACTTGTCGTACCGAGTGTCAAAGTGACTCAATGTGTTCCGACACTAGGTACACTAGTAAAACCAATCAAAGATACGGACACTAAAAGTAAGACAGACGGGAGACTACCTACTCCTATTCTCCGAACACCTTCGAAGGACTTCCCTAACCGACATCCCTTTTGACCCAGGATGAGACCACCCACTCCTGTGCGAATCATTTGAAATTAGGTTTAAAAAAGACTGTCCATCCCGAGACGAGGAAGGGACATCAAACCGGACTCCACCGGGTAAGGAACTCAGACGTCAGAGGTACTATCACGATTACCGTGGAGGGGTTCTCCTGAATACGGTTGTACGGTGTGGAGGGTCCTGGCGACGATGGTCACGGGGACTAGGATCTCGTCCGGTAACAGCTGGGTATGGAGACGTCCTCTGAGGGCTTGTGAGTCTCCATCGAGACCGAGTCAGAGAACACCCTAGCGAAGGGGAAAAAGAACCTAGGACCTCAGGTCTTCCAAAACAAACACGGAAGGTTCTCAGAGACGACGGGGGTCGAGACACCTTCAAGATATTAGTTTATACGACTGGAAGGGTGGACCTCTAAGGGTCAGGGAAATGGTCTAGGGGTTCAACCCTTCAGACTTTACCCAAGATCTTGGAAGTGTTATCACGAAACCTTATTAAGAAGAGGTCAAACAACCAGTGGGTGGATCGTCAAGACACCATACTGAGGTCCTAGTTACCATCACGATTACCACTGGAGGAGGTTTTTCTGAATAGGGTTGTGTGGTATGGAGAGTTCTACCAACGACGGTCACGGGGACAGGGGTACCGTCCGGTGACGACTGGACACGGAAGTGTCCTCCGGGAATTTGTGATGTCCGTAAAGACCGAGTCAGAGAATAACCCCCTCTTACGAGGAAAGGGAATCCAGGATCACACGTGTTCCGAAAAAAAACACGGGAGGTTCTCAGAGACCACCCAAACGTAAACTGAAATTATACTAACGTGGGGAGGATGGTAGAGAAACACCGAAGAGGAAATAGGAAGTTTCATCCGATAGACAAAAAAACCACCCAAGGTTGTAGAAGGACAGTTACCAACAAGTCGTCGATCAACGTTCAAACCATAAGAACGTCTTCTTCTACTCACTTGCAGGAAGATGAGACGGTATAGCTTTATCCTAGGTTTTCAGATGTTCGTTATTTACGACCTCTCCCACACCTCTTTTCCCTTGGGAGAATGTGACAACCACCCTTACGTTTGATCATGTCGGTGATACCTCTTGTTACACTTTTAAGGAATTTTTTGACCTTTATCTTGACGGAATACTGGGTCGTTAGGGTGATGACCCGTATGTGTGACTCCTTTGGTCTTAACTTTCTCTGTGTACATGGGGTTACAAGTAGTCTCGTGACAAATATTATCGGTCCTGTACCTTCGTTGGATCTCCAGGTAGTCGTCTACTTACCTATTCTTTCGACACCATGTATATGTGTTACCTTATAATGAGTCGGTAATTTTTCTTATGTAAACTTAGTCAACATTACTCCACCTACTTTGACCTCGGCTAATATGTCTCGCTTCATTCGGTCTTTCTTTTCGTGGTTATGTCATACGATTGCGTATATATACCTTAAATCTTTCTACCATTCCTATTAGGACATACGCTCTGTCGTTTTCTCTGTGTCTACATATCTTGTCAGAAAACCTGAGACACCCTCTCCCTCTCCCACCTTACTAAACCCTCTTACCGTAACTTTGTACATATTATAGTATATACTTTACTTAACGGTCAGATCCAAACTACGTACTATGTCCTACGAACCCCGACCACGTGATCCTACTGGGTCTCCCTACCACGCCCCTCTCTCCACCCTCCCCCCAAGTCCTACCCCTTGTGCACATATGAGCACCACCTAAGTACAACTACATACCGTTTGGTTATGTTATAACATTTCATTAATCGAAGGTTAATTTTATTTATTTAAATATAAAATTTTTTATTTAATTTTAAAATTTTTTCTTTTTTTTTTTCCTAACTTTCCCAAAGTAGAATTTCACCTTACGACGACGACGACGATTCAACGAAGTCAGAACAGGCTGAGACATCCTGGGGTATCTGCCGTCGGGTGGTCCGAGGGGGTCGGGATCCCAAGTGTTCCGTTCTTGTGACCTCACCCAACGGTAAAGGAAGAGGTTACGTACGTTCACTTTTCACTTTCACTTCAGCGAGTCAGTACAGGCTGAGAATCACTGGAGTACTTGACGTCGGATGGTCCGAGGAGGTAGGTACCCTAAAAGGTCCGTTCTCATGACTTCACCCGACGGTAGTGGAAGAGGGACACACATAACCTATTAAACCCGAAAGTACCACCGAGTCTACCATTTCTTAGACGGACGTTACGTCCTCTGGACCTAAACTAGGGACTCAACCCTTCTAGGGGACCTCTTCCCGTACCGTTGGGTGAGGTCATAAGAACAGACCCCTTAGGGATACCTGTCTCCTCGGACCACCAGATGTCAGGTACCCCAACGTTTCTCAGTCTGTACTGACTCGTTGTTTCGTGTGTCGTGTCTAGTCTATTAAGTATGTATTAAGTGTAGAGTCGTCTACACACACTGAGTACTATTCCGAGAATAACACAGACTACACACTATATAACGATTTTTATCCGGGTAATTCTAAATATTCTAACCCTTCGTCTAAGCTCTGTCTCCCCTGTATCCATATGGATACCGACTAAGTACAACTAGAAACCGTCTTTGGTTGTATTACGGTATTTCGTTAATAGGAAGTTAATTTTTATTTATTTAAAAACTTTTATAAACATTCTAATTCATTTACGGATCATTTCTTGGTTTTAAAGTAGTACTACTCTACAAACTACCTCGACCCTCTAGTTACTTACATACCAATTTTTAAAAATAATTACCCACACTAAAAGTTTACAACCAGTAATACCAAGAACATCAACTTATTGTTACTACCAAAAGTAGAGTAATCAGTACCAATTTAAGGTACTTTCTTATTACTATTGTATGTAATATAAATCAGATTCATGATAAAAATACTAACCAAAACACCCCAAAAGAAGTTTTGGAAGTGGACAAATACCTCCCGAACCCAATTGACATTCACCACCACAACCAACACCATAACATAACCTAAAAACACTCAGAAAAAGTATTAATTACCATAAGGACTAAATAAATCCACCCTACAATCACCATAAACCAATATGTTACTGATACCGATGACTCGTTATAGGATGATTCGTTATCTGACAGAATCCTTATAAAGAAAAACCGAATTAATACTTTAAAAGTTACCGAAAAGATATGTAACTTCCTACTCTTCATCTCCAACATAAATTTAAATTACCAGATCCTCTGACTCATTAAATACTATGTCCTCTAAGACCCAAAAAATCACTCCTCCGGTATCCCTAACGTCGTAACTTATCAATACCATGAACTAATTACTAACGTTGACCAACTAGCAATAACTAGTCACAACACCAATAATACCTTCAATGAACACCTTTAATTTATTCTAATACGCCACTCGTTTCATTACTCCTTTCTTTCATAATTAACTAACTAATTAGGAAAAATCAGACTATGATACAAAAATAGACTTATTCCCTCCACCAAAAACCATTTACAAGAGATTAGTCTAATTCAGATTCTCCCTTCTTCGACTAAAAACCGAACAACAATTCAAATTTATTCCCCAATCCACCACATATTATCACCCTTTATGGAATCCTCAAACCTCTTGAACTTACGGACTATTTGTCAACTTGAAGTTCAAGACACGGTACAATGATTAAAACTCACGGTCCTATTTCGAATCATATTAATGTCGATCCCGCCAACCAAACTCCACTGTCCCATATCGATAAACCCCCTGACAACAAACCCCTTATAACAAGCTCTATTATTTTGGGCGCTTTTATGAAGATCAATCATCTACAAATTATCTTAATTGATCCTTCCGCAACAAGAGTTTTACTAACTACATCTTTTAGTTCCGACAGGAACTCCTGTATTTATTATAACCAAACTTTTTCCACACTCATATCTACACCTCCTTACGATCCATTCCAACCAGCTACGGTTAACAATGATAATAATCCGGATTAACTGACCTCCATCTCTTTCGTTACTAAAAAACCTATAGTAAAACCTACTCCCGTGTATAACGACACTTATTACATCACTATCGAGAATTCGTGTTATATTGACTTATTTACATAATAAAAAACAATTTCCTATCTTCGTTTACTCATCCTACTACAGACGATTATGATAACACGAACTCACCTCATCCCTTCTCTACCCACACCCTGGCAGATAACGACTCCCATCGGTCCCCACATCTGTTTTAACCCGTTTAAAAGACCGACGCCGATCGTGTTCTGGGGCATCTTCATTCAAACTTAATAGATAAACCTCATATTTTTAAACAACTGTAGAGTTCGTAATTTCAACCCATTCTTCGTGCGATAATAATATTATTTTGGTTATAGTGGTTGTACCAATATATTCTAACGAATATCCCGAAGACACAAACGTAGACGGACAGGTATAGGAGTGGGTTATTCATCCTTCCTATAGTAAGAATGAGGAAGAGTCATCTAATTATTAACCTTCTACAATAATCACTACTGTTCTTGATCATGACACTACCTTTTTTCCTCATTGATAAATTTCTTAGTCAATTATAACCCTAGATTCACGTATATAGTATGACTCTCAAGATATTGACTAGTACACTGTTCATCGTGATGACATGTTTATAGTAACTCTTTATCAGATAAAACTTTGACTAACTATCGAACGTTCAAACTTGACATTAAGTCACGGTCAAACTCTATTAATGAAAAACCGTATATATTTGTTTATAATAACAACATAATTTGACTACTTCCGTATACTTTATCAAAAATGTATGTCACCTATACACTAAAACGTCGACAATCACAGACGATAATATTATCCATAACAATCATATTCATCCCACCGATCCCACTTTCTCCTCTTATTCAAATAACAAACCAAGGATTCTGGTTACCTATCGATGATAGGAATTTTCAAACTCTTTCTGTGTAAGAATCAGTACCCTTGTCTTCATTGTCAAGAACGTATTAAAAAGTTTTTTATTCCGTGTCAGAAGACAATGATCTAAGTGTTAGATCACAAAAAAGATTTGATATAAATTCCACTTTTTCTGGACCCTACTAAAAACTCAGATTCCTATCGTCTTCCCCACAGTAGATACCCCAGCGTGTCTCAGTCTGTGGGGACTTCGCTGAATCGTCGTCGTCGTTGTCGTCTTCCCCATTTTACACACTACTATACTCCCGTAAAAGAACACATTTTCTACCTTTCTATAACAATTATACCACACACACGAAACGAGTGACACAACATTAATCATATATATTTCTGTTATCCCGTGACTGATGATATTATTGAGGATAATTTTATTAACATTACAAACTAGTACTCTTTCTATTATAATGAGGTTTATCAAGAGATTAATTCAATTATCAACCCCAACCCGATCCAAACATTTCGAACTATGTCACCTTCACTGTTTGTCTAACTTCCCTGATCTAGACTATTGTCACGGACTTCTTGAAACCTGTCTCAAAGCATTGTGGCATATCCTCCGAGATTGGTTTTGGTAAGGGTTCTTTTTCTTTACGTTTTTCCGTTTTACTAACAGACTCCTCCGGAATCTTTATCGACTCTTTTCTTCTCTGAGTTTTCCGTTTTCTCTTTTCCTTTCTATATGGGTAGACTTACGTCTGAAGGTTTCTTATCGTTCATCTCTAATTTTTTCGGAACTAGTTACGTTTCTTTATCTCCTTTTGTTATTTTGCCCTCTCTGATCTCTAGAGGAGTTCTTTTAATCTATGGTTCCCTTGTAAAGTACGTTTCCACCCGTGTTATTTCCTGTCTTTGTCATTCCTGTATTACCTTCGTCTTCTATAATTCTCCACCGTTCTTATGTGTCTTCTTAATATGTTTTTTCTAGAAGTACTGGGTCTATTAATGTTACCACACTAGTGAGTGACTCTCGGTCTGTAGGACCTTACACTTCAGTTCATAATGAACGTATGTAATGAACACTTCTTCATAATGATGTTGGTTTCGATCACCTCCACTACCTCAAGGTCAACTCGATAAAGTTTAGGATTTTCTATTACGACACTTACACGACGTGAGTTATACGGTCGTTTAAACCTTTTGAATCGTCACGAATGTTCTACCCTTTTCCAGTCAAAAGTAAGGTTAGGGTTTCTTCCTGTTACGGTTTCTTACAAGTTTGATGGTGTCTAACACTTGAGTAAAGGGTAAGATCGTTCCATTACGAGTTTAAGGATGTTCAATCCGAGGTTGTCATGTACTTGGTTCTTGGAGGTCTACATGCTTGACCTAAATCGTTTCAGTCTCCTTGTTCTCAAGTATAACGGTTGTAGGTGACCTAGTATCTTTTTCGTTTCCTTAAGGTCTTTTTGTAGATGAAGACAAAGTAATTGATACAGTTTCGGACACTGACACATCTAGTTTTATTTGACACCTTTTAAGAAGTTCTCTACTCTTATGGTCTTGTGGAATGGACGGAGGACTCTTTAGACATACGTCCAGTTCTTCGTTGTCAATCTTGACCTGTACCCTGTTGTCTGACTAAGGTTTAGTCCTTTCGTCATGTAGTCCGACATATAACAGTGGGACGAATAAATTGAATGTATGTCTCATGTACTACATTTTATAACCCGATGTACTTCGAGTTCGACATTAGTTCCAACGACCCTCTTTATGGCTATTGGAGTCTATACGTCTACTATAGTGGGATTACCGCTTTTCACTTCTCCTTGATTTTTCTGAGAATTACTCCCACTTTCTTCTCTCACTTTTTCGACCGAACTTTGTGTTGTAAGTTTTTTGATTCTAACACCGTAGACCAGGGTAATGTAGCACCGTTTATCTACCGTTTTTTTACCTTTCTCACTGTCTGAATAAAAGAACCCGAGGTTTTAGTGACGTCTACCACTGACGTCGGTACTTTAATTTTGTACGAACGAGGAACCTTCCTTTCGATCCTACTTAAATGGTATAATTTTTCGTCTCTACAATGAAACGGTTGTTTTCAGACATATCAGTTTCGATACCAAAAAGGTCATCAGTACATACCTACACGCTCGACCTGGTATTTCTTCCGACTCGTGGTTTCTTAACTACGAAAACTTGACACCACAACTTCTTCTGAGAACTCTCAGGGAACCTACATTCCTCTAGTTTAGTCAGGATTTCCTTTAGTTGGGACTCATGAGTAACCTTCCTGACTACAACTTCAACTTCGAGGTTATGAAACCGGTGGACTACACTTCTTGCCTGTGTAACCTTTTCTGGGACTACGAGTATTACTAACTCCCGTCCTCCTCTTCCCCTGCTGTCTCCTACTCTAACAACCTAACATAGTGGCTGAGTTACCTGTACTTAAACTCGTTTGAGACCCTCTGTCACTTCCCGTCTCTTCCGTATGACATCAGGTACCCTAGTGTTTCTAAGTCTGTGTTGACTCACTGACTTGTTGTTCGTATCAGAAGTCCAACGATATCACCGTCTTTGCAACCATCCGGAGTTCGATCTTAATAACAAGTCGACACCTAAGTTTACATCAAAATTAAAAAGTCCGTTTTATTATAATCTACTACATTCCGGTACCCGTTAATAATCCCGTCACAGAGGATATCGCGAAGTCCTACAAACCTATTCTTATCGATATTACTGTTCACGGTATACCGACTGTCTTCTTATGCGTTACTCACTAGAATCCAGACGGACTGTATTCGTTTAATTCGATCAATCTTAATACGGGGTATTCCTGTCATATTACTTACCTATAGGATACTTCATACAAACACTCGAATCTTAATAAAATTAGGTAGTACATGGTATCGGAGGTTCAAAATCGTTATGACGACGTTCATGACACCTTGGACGTTATACCCGAAGATGTACACACAATCCATTAGTTTCCATCTCCGGTATTTTACCATCAAAATGAGATGTCCGGTAACACGTACGATCTGGACCTACAACCAACTCGACCTATAACCAACTCGACCTATAATCAACTCGAGTCATAACCTCATAATCCTTTAAATTCCTAGGATGACATAAAACTTATCACAATGATTCTCTTCCTCTCTGGGACAATCATATATTTTATTCCACTCCAGACGTAATTCCACAAGACAAACCCAGGGGTAGCTTATTACTATTTCTCCTAACCTTAATCACACGAAGTTTGTCCTATATCTTCTCTTAATTAAGATACCGTCATTTACAATATTAAATTTTATCAACATTATATTAATTATACACACAATCAGTGAGTCAGCACAGACTGAGAGACTCTGGTGCACCTGATGTCGGGTGGTCCGAGGAGACAGGTACCTTAAGAGGTCCTTCTTATAACCTTACCCAACAGTAAAGGAAGAGGTCCTCTAGAAGGACTGGGTCCTTAGTTCGGGACCAGAGGCCGTAACGTCCGTCTGAGAAATGACTGACTCGGTACTCGTTTCGTGCATTGATTGTATCATTATATGTCAAAACCCCCCAAATCCCTAAGAAAACCTTTTCCGTTACCGTGGGGTGAGGTCATGAGAACGGACCTTTTAGGGTACCCACCTCCTCGGACCATCCGACGTCAGGTACCCCAGCGATTCTCAGCCTGTGCTGACTTCACTGAATCGTCGTCGTCGTCGTCCCTAAGAAAATCATTTACCACACCCGAACGGTAATCGTATTCCCCATCATTAATACATCAATTTTAGTTGTCACCTCAACTGTTCCTCAGTCTCCTTTTTTCGATTACTCTTTAACTCCAATAACAGTAACTTGACTAATTTTTCTTCAGTACACTAAGATTAATCATTCGACACTCACTACCACAACCAGGTCTAATACAATAAAAGACTATTAGTCCAATCCCCATAATCATATTAATATCCTTATTACTAAAAATCGTAACCTTATCTAACTCTAAGACACACATTAGTCACGGTATGTACAAACTATGATAATTAATGATCATCCCTGTTAGACTCGTGATGAAACGTCCGACGTTTATGATTGTGTTACCCGTAATGTAATCGATCCCACTTTACACACAACTCCTAATGATCCCAACGGTAAATTTATTCCTATTGTAATAAGAAAGATTAGTATCATTCCTACTATAATTTACCCTAACTATATAATCGGATATTCCCTATGACACTTACGATACTATTATAAATATATATGATTTGTGTGAACCATTAATACTTAAATTACTGTTAGATTACTCAGTTTTAGTAAACAAAATTTGATTTTTGGGATAAGTCAAGAGAGATTAGGAAAAAATCAAGTAAGTATCCGGTCCGAAAGGCGATTATTATAATCTTTTATAATCATAAATTCAATAAACAAACACTACGAGTCTCTTCACCGTCCTCCTCACGTTAAAGATCTAGTTTTTCTCCCTTACATTACCGATGATCTTTTTTAAAATACCTCTTCCCTTATACCAGACTATAGTACCCCAGTTTAGACATAGGGGATTCCCGAACAAAAAGGACTCATCTGTAGGTTAACCCCCTCGGTTTTACGTCATTATTGTTCGTCACACAGATCTTAATCTAAACAATTATCACAGTTATAATCCAAATAATAAGAAAAACCGATATGATTTTGATTGACTAACCTTCAGTCAACACGATAAATTATGATTTTCTTGTACTCGAGGTAGTTATCTATCTATGTATCTCCGTAGCAGTATGATATAGATACTTCACAGTCATGGTACACCACCGAACTTTCGGTTTCACTACTAACCCACATTTTCCTTTAGAATTATTTGTATTTTTTATTTGTTGTTCCTTTCAACTAGGTTATTGATGTACATTAGGTACTTTAGGACACCGATGTTTCTTTCAACTCGGTATCTTAGGTAGACTATACCATTTACTATAAAACGTCATGAGACTCCGAACATTCACACACTTTATTTACGGGTCCCGTTGACACTATTTTTCTCGAACTTCATACACTAAAGATAAAGGAAGACACTCCAACACTACCCGAGTCTACTGACTATGAGATCTCCGATCATCATGTCTCTATAAGTTCTCGTCCTGAAGATTCCTAACTCTCCTGTTTTCGAACATCATCCAGTCGGAGGTGGGTCGAGTCCACGACCTCGCTCTGAACTTACTATTTTTCGAGTTTTCTTGAGCCGTTCTTTATTCTGGAGACTCTACTAAAAAATTTTTTTAAGGTGTCGTTTCAGGAAAAACTTGTCAACCACATATCACTGTAACTTTCCGTGAAAGAACTTATAGAGTAGTAGTGACTATATAACATTCCCATAAACAATTATTCGGTTCATCTTTACCACAACAACTCAATTTTACCTTATTATATTGATCTGGTCTACAATAATTTGCCTGACTCTCACCAGTCCCCGATTCCAAATGATATACCATCCGTACCCAAACCACCCAGAGTGTGTGTGTGTGTGTGTGTGTGTGTGTGTGAGAAAATACATAGTAGTACATTTATTTCCGAATGATTATCACACTTATAAATCCGAACTTAATACCGGTACCGTGTAAGTTCTTACCACTCATTTTAATCCTGTTTTTTTTACATTTTCCCGACACCACCACGACTACGAAGAATTACGGTCAAATTAAGGTTAATTCACTTAATCGTTCGTAGGACGACATTACGACCGGTAATCGGGATGCCGATAACCAACTTATTTTTCCGATTATCAAAACTATTATTGATCTTATCAATAATCCCCCTGACCACAGTGAACATCGTTTACCCGTCTACTACGAAATCAAAATAACGTCTTCGGATATTGATGCCAAGGACGAGTATCTCTCTAACGATATACTCTAAATAACTATCAACACACCGACTACATTTACTCACACCACTATTAGGATTATTTAAACAACTGGGTTATTTATCTTATACACTATAATCACAAGTTCAAACAGGAAATGACAATACTTGTGGATAATAAAGTAACAAGTAACAAGTATAAAAGTGACAAGCAACAAAACCACTCAACCTGGTTGGTAATAACTTCTCTCTAATTTGTTAATAATTGGTTAACCAGTCTACAACGTTTATCATACGAGACCTTATATTATTAATCCTACCGTTATCCCTCAGGATATTAACAACCCCATTACTTTCTCCGTTTATTTAAAAGAAATAAAATCACGAGTTCTCCACAAGCAAAAACATAAAATCATCTACAACCAAGACCTAAAATTGTCGTTAATATAAAACTTTAAAAATCAACTTTATATTATTTATTCTATTTTTGTAACTATTTTATAATTATTTAGTACAACTACACAGATCG
Source organism: Capra ibex (assembly GCA_006410555.1). Taxonomy (NCBI): domain Eukaryota; kingdom Metazoa; phylum Chordata; class Mammalia; order Artiodactyla; family Bovidae; genus Capra; species Capra ibex. Next base: position 407,638 of record SJYO01035280.1, read on the forward strand.
ACACCGTATAATAGTTTCCCTTAAATTGAAGGTTAGAGATTAAATTTTCCGATCACGATCGAATCGAATTACTTAGATATCGTAACTCCGTTTAGTAAAAAGTTTCACAAAATCACCATGGTTGAACTGTTAACCATATTTTGACACTAAACTAGGTGTTTAAAGACTCGTAACAGGTATTATATTCGGACCAGCACAATTATCCCAACAAACCAAATCCATGGGACCAAATCCAGAACTTACATCATGTAGAAGACTCCTTTAATCGAAAACCTATCAATAAAGGTATCCGTCGTGTTGGAATAATAGATAAAAGTTATCAGTGTTGAGAGGACTAAAATTGAGATAACAATTCTAAAACATCCGTAGTTTTAAATTCAGAAGTATTAGACATATGAGTTTTGAAATCATGGTTAACACAGGATATCAAAAATGACATTCTCTACCTAACGACTAAAACGGATAATACATATCTTAAGTATCACTACCTTCCCGTCAATTCTAATTCTATTATCGGTCATTCTCACAAGTTTGTCAGAGATGAAGAACACGTAGATACCATGATCGCATTCAAAACAACAATTATATTCGTTTTATTATGTATCTTGGTCGTTCGATTAAAATTTTTTACTAAGAATTACACACTAAAACTTTTACATTATTAATAAGATATTACCTACAACAACGTAGAATTTTTGGATCAACATCTCCTATACGGTTACTTTATATGTCCGAAAAGTGGATGCTGAAGTTGTTTTAATAAATTATAAAATGATTATGGAACAATTAGCTCTTTCTGTATTACCGATACTACAACCGAACTGTGGTCATCAACCCCCCAAACTAAGGAAAGAAAGAATAATAAAATTTAACTGTATACATCCAAGAAGTTTACACACTATACCACCTTCTGTAGGTAAATTAGTAAGATTCGAACATCATCACTTCAGATGACAGTTCTGAAGAACAAAACAACGTTTACGAAGAATCTATCATTTTTGATAATGATAATGACGACAATTCCTTTACTTACTTGGATATCTACTTCAATCATAAAGTTATCTCTATAACCAGACATTAAAAGTAAAGAACATCATAAAAACCCTAGTCGTACTACGACCGGAAGTTTTTATTCAAACCATCACAAGGGAGGAAAATCTAAAAATCCGTTCATACTCTTCTTAATTGTAATTAAGAAATTTATAAACTATCTTAAGTGGTCATTCTGGTAAATCAGGACCCGAAAGACACAACTCTCCTAAAACTCATGACTGAGTTAGAGGAATGAACAATAGTCAGACAAATTTAAAAGAGGAATAAGTACTATTCCAGAATTATACAGTATACATAGATCCTTGAATGACCCAAAAAGATACGATAGGTTAAACAACCGTATATTAAAAAGTATCATCAGAGAGTAGAAAACGTGAAGATACCATGGTTAACATCACAGAGGAGAAAGTAAAAACTCAAATAAACCCAGGAGAGGAAAATAATTAATTTAGATTTATTTCCAAATAGTTGAAACGAATGGAAAAGTTTCTTGGTCGAGACTCAAAACAACCATGGGAGATAACAAACAGACCGGAGAAAAATAAAGACGAGACTAGGAACAATAAAGGAAGAAAGACGATCACAATCAAGAAACTCCAACATTTTACTCTAAACTCTAGAAAGAACAAAGGATGATATTTTTCTGATGTTCTTTTGTGTGAATAGTGATACTTAAACGTAGAGTCTGGACTAAAACGACGTAGAGCATACAAAACTATATAACACGAAAGAAAACAAAGTACTATAAAAAAATAAAGGAAAAACTGAGAAACAGGGTAACCACAAGTCCTCATATAACAAGTCAGTGGTGTGTAACACTGAAAAGATCGAAAGAAGGATTAAAGATGAAAGTCTGACAACACCAACCTTTTCTATAAACCACAATAAAGTCGGAAGAATTTAAACGATCATGTACAAAACACTGTACACACTAGAGAGGACCTCTCCCAAGATACACGGGAACTTACGTATAAGATGACTATGACTTACCTTACGTGACATATACAGACAATCCAAGTTAATTTCATAGTAAGTTCAGGTAATAAAGGAATGACTAAAAGAGAGACCTAATATAAAGAGAGACCTAATATGACAACTTTCAGGGGATGATGATAACGTAACAACCGTAAAGAGGGGAATATAAACAATTATTAATAAATCATATGAGTCCACGATGTTTTAACCCTCATATATATAGACATTCATAACATAGATGAACTACTTAACTGGGGAAATAGTAATATACTACTGGAAGAAACAGAGTAGGGACCACCCAGTATACCATTTCTTAGACGGACGTTACGTCTCTGAGTCCAAGTCAGGGACCAAGTACTTCTAGGGGACCTCTTCCCTTACCGTTGGGTAAGGTCTTAAGAATGGACCTCTTAAGGTACCTGTCTCCTCAGACCGCCCGATGTCAGGTCCTCCAGGGTTTGTCTATGCTGACTTACTGATTGCGAAAGTGAAAAAGAAGTATAGATATTAACATAGAAGAATTACTTGACTGGGGAAATAGTAATATACTACTGAAAGGAACGGAATATTAAAAAATGAGTTTCATACAAAACAAACTATATTTATATCAATAGGGACAAAAGAAACCCAAAGGTAGACGAACTTTATTAAAAAGGTAAGTAAGTGAATTCTCACAGAAATTACAAAGTCACTCATAAAACATCCTTCATATATCTATCCAGAATAAAAAATAAGTAGTTGGTGAGACACAGAAAATCAACCGTTTAAATTTGATAAATGTGATTTTTATTAACTATCCATTTCTGAATGATAACTGTAAAACAAGTGACAACGGATTAACAAAACACCGAGGAATTAAGGAAAGATTGATAGAAAACACACACACTTAACTACTAAAGAACATCACCGAACAAAACTAATAAAAAAGGAATAGTAAATACATAAATAATGTCCAAAAACGAGACACCAATGGTACACCAAAAGTATTGTGTGGCAATCAATCTTAACAGATGAAAGTCAACTATTGTTGAATTGAAGTTAACGTATTCTTTCAAGATGGGTAAACGAACGGGGGATGAATACAACTGAAGGATTGTATAGAAAAATTTAAAACACAGATAATTATATTAAAATATCGATAAAAGTTGTAAAAACAGAGACATAAAATCTAAAGTTTCTTTAAACGTATGGTGGTACGTCATAATCTCATAAACTAATCTATAAATGAAAATATATAATATATAAATGGAAATGGTCACTTAAAATATAAAAGTATACAAGAATACAATGATTAATCACAGTAAGTAAAATCGAATTTCTTGAGAAAAATCGTAAAAGACGTCCCGTCCGGATTACCACTATTTAAGGGAATCAAAAACAAACAGACCCTTTCAGAATGAAGTAGATACTTACCGTCGAAAAGACCCAATTGATAAATAAGGACCAACCGCAAAAAACAAACAAACAAAAAAGGGGAAACTCGTACAACTTATATAGTAGGGTGAGAGAGGACCGGGTGTTCCAAAGACGACTCTTCACATGACTAATGAAATAGTTCTAAGGAAACATACATTGTTAAGAAAAAAAGAGAACGACGAAAGTTCTAGAGAGAAACTAAAGACTCTCGAACTATAGTACATAGAGTCACTTCTAGAGAAACTCAACTTAGACAAACCACTAGAATGTCGAAGGATACAGACCTACCAGTGTAGAGAGAGGTCAGACCCCTGTAAAAATCAGAAAAAAAAAAAATTATTCCGAAGATAGGGAAAAAGGAAGAGAAGAGGAAGACCTTGAGAGTGTTACACTTATAAAAAAGAAAATTAGTACAGGGTCAAGTGAATCCGAGAACAATTAATATTAAAATTACATTAAGGAAAAAGTAAGATCGAAATAAAAGGAGACTAACCTATTATAGTTCTCTAGATAGAAGTTCGATTGTCCAAACAAGAAGATGGACTGACTCGGTCGACGACTGCGACAGATAATGTAAAAAGTAAAATAGTGACATTAGAAGCAGAGATTTTAAACAAACCAAGAAAACATACTAAAGATAAAAAATATTTTAAAGAACAAAACAAGTAAGAAGGATGTAAGTAGTAAATAAATAGACACAAGAGAAATTAGAGTGACTCGAAAGAATATAATATAATTTAATAAAAAGTTTGTTGAACGGATAGGTAAAGAAACCCCTACCAATGACTTTACAATAACAGAAGGAAACCACATAGTACAAAGGAACACAAAAATGCAAAGACTATCTAAACGTAACAAAAGATACGTAAACTCCCGTGTCAATAGGATGAAAAAAGTCTAACCGAAATCATTCCTTTCTAAAAGTGGAACTTTACCGACATTTCCACGGTTGGTCCACCTTACGTCGTAGAAACCAAGGACCTTTCCGTGTCACCAGGTTAGAGTACGCGAGGAAAGCAACTCCGGTCTGAGACGCCCAGCCCACACTTACACACGTCCAAAGGGCACCTTGATTATTATGGACCCAGAGTCGACTGTTTACTCCCATTCTGCACCATACTTACGTCGTTACCATGTCCAGGACTCTACTTTTACACGTCGTCACTGAGCCTTAGTCGTCTGTTCTGCGTTGTCATCATGTCGGATCCCTTCCACCCAATGTCAGGGTTGAGGTCGGGGGCACCCGTACGTCAGTGTTGTCGTCATACCGACGACCACCAGATAAATACGATACACAACCTTGGACCCGAGTCTCGTCACTGTCGTGTTGGGACCGTTACTGACCAGTCTCAACACTACCCCCTTCACCCTAAGCCCTGTGATCCTCGTGCCAGAGTCGTGACTACCTATTTTCTGTTCTAGAAGTAGATCCCTGTCCCTAGTCCCGTTGTCGTTAGGTCAGGATCGTTACTACCTGGTCTCGGTGTTGACTCTACTCCCACCCCACCCCGAGTCCCGTCGTAATCGTGGAGACCTTTACTACCCAGTCCCGGTACTGGACCTTCTTGGGTCCTCCATCCTACTTCCCGTCGTCCTCCCGTCAGAGTCTTTACTACCAAGTCTCTGATCTTAATCCTACCCCCCTACCCAGGGTCTCGTCGTAATCACGGAGACCTTTACCGATAAGTCTCGACGTTGGACCTTGGACCACCCACCCTGAGTTCCCCTCCGTTGTAGTAGTCTATTCCTGTCAGTTTCTCTCTGAAACCTGAGACCTACGTACCGAGTCTCGTCACCTCCAACCATTGCCACCCTTCTTCGGGATCGGACCCCAGTCCGCACCGTATCTCGTTGCCGTCGAGTTCTATCCGTGTACCATTCCATGATACCGGGGAATAGGGACTCTCACCCCGTGTTGTCGTTTACCTCGGGGCTCCCGTGTAGAGTGGATTCGTTGTAGAGATCGGAGATTTTCATCTTCTTCCTCCTCCGTGAGGAGCGACGATATAATCGATCCTAGTCGTAGACACTTCTGACTCTCTGGAGACATCGTTTTCGACGTTTACAGGTGTTATTGAATGACCCGAAGCGGACAAGAGGTTCACCAGTCTTAAGGAGACTCCCCTAAGGAGAATGACAGGTCTTCGAGGTCTGACTGTCTTATCTTACTACATCCGTTTTATGAAGACCATGAAAAAATACCGGTAGGAATTAAAAATTCGAGGTGTCCAGAAAAACGACAATGAGATAGTAGATTTTAAGAGGAACTTGACAAAAAAACTCAAAAATCAACGAATAAATAAGAACGAAAAAACAGTCCCTCTACTCACAACCGTAGAAGATCGGGAGGTAGGACGACTGTAAGGTTGTATAGAGAAGTCTATAATATAAACAGAAGAAAGAGAGAGACCTTGAAGATCTTAAGACCAATTTATACAATCTGGAAGAGTAAGGATTGAAGTGTAGTGTCTAAGAGGAAATACAAAGAAAGGTAGTAAAACAGAGAAATACGACGTAAGACATGGTAAAGAAGGTCAGAGGATCATATAATTAAGAAACACAGGTTAGATAGAATTAAAAATAATATATCTTCAAGTTAAACCTAGTCAAAGTTTAGATACAGTGAAACATAACGAACAACAAGGACGGTTATAGAAATTCGAACGTAAAATAAAAATTAATAAATTTCTATTATTAACATCAAACAAATAACAGACACTGACCATAAAAATTGTAGACTTCTAGAATCCCCAGACGACGACATGTAAGGTGAACACAGAAAACCCAAAACACAAAAAAAACTTTTTCGTAAAATAAAATAATGATAAAAGGGTTAATTTGTATATCTAAATATAAAATCTGAAAATTTTATAATTAGACTTCTATACTCACTCACTTCAGCGAGTCAGCACAGGCTGACAAACACTGGGGTACCTGACATCGGATAGTCCGAGGAGGTAGGTACCCTAAAAGGTCCGTTCTCACGACCTCACCTAACGGTAAAGGTACCAATTTTTACAGTCCTGATGTTTATTTCTCTTGATTATATATGATGATAGACCTTTCCTTTGTGTCAAATTTGTAGTATTGTAGATATACATACAAAGTCAATAAGATATTTGTTTTAAAAATAGTACTTAAGTCGAATCATTTTATCAAGAGTTTATTCATAAAGTATCAATTTTATGTAGTATCCGTTACTTATTATCGAATATCTTTTGGTGTCGTTCGTTTTTTCCATATAAACACACCACATAAATCCATTATATTAAACGTAAGTCAAGTCAAGTCACCGAGTCAGCACAGGCTGAGAAACTCTCGGGTACTTAGCGTCGTGTGGTCCGGAGGGACAGGTAGTGGTTGAGGACCTCAAATGGGTTTGGGTACAGGTAGCTCAGTCATTACGGAAGGTAATACCGGTTCGATAACGGAATAATTGACACATCAGTGTAGGTACCACGGATTAAGGACCAGAATTAAACTAAGAACTTTATAATAACGTTGAAAGTCCCTTTGATTTTCCAATAGATCAATTTGACAGTGAGTCACTTTCTGAGAATATGTTACCATTGAACTTAAAGGTCATAGAAAAACATGTGAAAATCACGTTCGTCTAAGTGAGGGACCTTTACACAGGTCAGACGAAATTCTCAAGGACGGCCGTTGCCTTACTTTGTGGTTGTGACGTCTCACCAAATTTAGAAATATAAAAATTGTGAACGAAGAATGTCGACGAAATAAAATATAGGGAACGTGTTGTTGGATGTCCCGTTCGACGGTTCGTGATACTAAGTCTCTGATATGTCACGCGTCCGCGTCCCGCTCTATTGGAAATGGAACTGGATAAATGACGTCGATTCTGAAACAAAACCCCTTGAAGGAATAGTTGAATCTTAGGCAAAACAGGGTTCCAGACAAGGAAAACCCCTTAGTCTCTTTGTAGGAACACACGTTCGTTACAAGAAAAGGGTACCCTTGTTTGTCCTAAGAATCGACTTGTAGAGCAAACGTTCTTACAAGTCGAGTCCAGCTCTCAGAGCAAACGTTCGTGAAGAGTTGGAAGAAATTTGGATCAAGGGATGTGACCCGTCTTGTAGAGCAAACGTTCTTACAAGTCGGGACCAACTCTCAGAGCAAACGTTCGTG